>JARVZY010011363.1:0-83000 GCA_030686995.1 Artemisia argyi | reverse complement strand
GAAATCTGCAAATATTCATTCCATAAGCATTATATCTTTAATTGTTTTGTTTTTATTCCTAAGTCTGGAATTACATCTAGTTATGAGTTTTCTTTGTTCGGATTGATGCTTTGGGTTTTTGTGATTGTTTTCTCAGGTTTAACAGGTTATGTACGACAAGAACGAATCAGGGGAGTTTTTGTGATTATATTTCTGGAAGGAAGCTTTCAAAGTTCATTTTCTTGGAGGAAGATCTAACCTTCTTGACACACTATCCACACCGAACGAATCAGGGGAGTATTTGTTTTCATTCTTTTACCTGCTTTACTTTTACATCCTTTAATTGAACGTTAGAAATAATGTTCATCCTAAGTGTAAGGGGTAAATGATGATACCTTATAGGATACAATTGCACTTGAGTTTGTTTGTTCGATAGTAGGTGTGTAATAAAACTAAGAGAAATACTTGCTAGGGAAATTTTAGCGCCAAATTTAAAATGTTTTACAACATTTAGGAGTGAAACTTTAGCCTTAACAAGCGTCTCATAGATAGGAGCTATATGACTAGCACAAAAACCGTACTACTCAAAAATTATATATATATATATATATATATATATATATATATATATATATATATATATATATATATATATATATATATGAATAAGGTAGTGACCATCCGAGTGCTAGATTAATTGACTAACGTGCCAGCGATCTAGTATATGACTTGGTGACCATCCGTTATGCAAATAACGCGCCAGCGATCCAAGAAGTACACTAGTGACCATCCGTTAGTTGAAGTGTCAAAGACTCGTGCCAGCGATCTACTAAGTTCATACATGTGAGGTTCACCCTTAGACCTATTAGGAAAAGCCTTAGTGCTTATGAGTGTACCTGTAGCATTTAGATTCTAGAACTTGCGTTAGTGATGCATCCCGAGACCGCTAGTGAGACTACATTCGTGTAGTTAGGATTTACTACATGATAAGAGGCATTAGCATCACCCTTGTAGTTAAACCCGTATCATAACTATTTGACCATTTAAGTCATATTACTTGACTAGTAAAGTCAATTGATTTTTCCCACACCTTAGCGTTGTACTCATTTTTAGTACACGAAACCCCTAGTACACCCCTCCGAGCCTATCATTTCGTTTCTAACTTTAAGCATTTTACTTAAAGGTAGAATTTGTTTACAATCCACCCAAATATGCAACCAAATCGCCTTAGCCTTTCTTGTATGTACTCATCTTTAGTGCATTATTGTTATTCGTTAAACCCTTAGTTAATTATCTAATTGATTACATGGTTGCTAAGTCGAGTCATATCTTGTACATATTGTTTTGTGATGATTGGGACTCATGGGTAAAGTACTAGTGATATGGAGTAATGGGGAAGACGTCATTTATTACCCCCATATGTGCGTTAATATTTAAAAAGTACTCCAAGTGTTTTGATTATCTTGATTCGAGTCATTAGAATAGTTTATTGTAAAGTATGTAAAAATTCAAGTGTAAGGGGAATGTAAACTCCCCTATGATGTATTATTTTAGATGGTAGGGTAGAAGTGTATTGAAAAAAAAATCGAAAAAATCAAGAAAAAGAAAAGAAAAAAAATAGAAAAAGAAAAGAAAAAAAATAGAAAAAGAAAAAGAGAAAAACATACGGACTATCATCCAGTTTCATTTTATGTTTGTTTCATAGTTTTTGTTATTTTTGATTTATTAGCTTAAGTCGAGTCTAGTCTTGGCTTAGCAACGCCATATTGTACATGTAATTAACCAAGATGATTAACTCGCCACCAGTAAATATTGCCTTTATCCAACAAAATCGTGTTTTCCATATCCCTACACCTCACGTTATAACCCTTTAAAAGACCTCTTTGATAGTTTATCCTAGGTGCTTACGCCAAGTGGTGGAGGTTTGATCCTTTCCCAAGCCTATGGTAATATATTTGCTATGACAGGTAGTGAGAGATGTTTTCCATTTCCATATTGTGATATATACTTTATTACACCCGAGAGATGTGAGTATCTATACACTATTTGTGAGGTGATAGTGTATGACCTCCGTGCTTGCTTTTGGTTTTTAGTGGAATGATTATTTGTTATAATTACTTTTATATTAGTTGTGGAAAACTAGAAGGGGGGGTTGAATAGTTTTACGTCTTTTTACTTAGTTATAAAAATTAGTTTTGGAGTTTTGCTTAGCTTTTAAAAACTTAGATTCGAAAATATGTGATTTCAAGTCTTGTACAATATAAACAATTAATACTACACAAAGTATACTAATGATAAGTAAAGAAATAAGTAAGAGATGGAAAGATCGAACCGCGAGACAAGAGATTTATAGTGGTTCGGCTACAAGGACACCTTCCTTGCCCTACTCCACTCCCCGAGCACCTAACTCGAGAGTTTTCTTCACTATATCAACAAGCTCCCTTATGGCGGAGAAAACCGTACACACCAATCTACACACCGCTTTTCACACCACAACTTCGTCACACCTAAGTCACACCTTCTACACAACTTCTTCAAATCTATCTACTTCACAACTAACTACTCCACACCTATCTTCTTCACACCAATCTAATACCTAGCTTATCTTCTTCACACCAAGCTACTAACTAATCACACAATCAATATCTAACACAACTATCTACAATCAAATATTCACAACAATCTTCACAAAGAATAATATAAATGATCTTTGATGATATACCAACAACTTGGATGTGGAGATCACAACAAGTTGTAATACTTCTTGTCTTGAGGGATAGAAGTATTCTTCTCTTGCACTTGAGAGGATGAAGGTTGGATCACTTTGAAACAAAGAATTTATATACTTATGATCAAAGGATAAAAGAATGGAGATTTGGATCTAGATCAGAAAGTTTAGTAGTGCAAAAGGTGAGGAAAAAATCCAGGTTTAAGGTGGTATTTATAGGCAACAGAATCTGACAGAGGAGCGTGGCCGGTCCCCTTAAACCCTGGCCAGCCTCCTAAAAATTAAGGGGACCGCCCTTTATAATTAAGGGGGCCGCCCAGCTGAAACGGCCAGATTCTTTGTCTTTTAGTGGGGAAAGTTTATTTGGTGAAAAATTAACTGATTTTGGTTAAAAATTTGAATTCATATATTTAGTATGAATAAAACATTTTTCTTTATTACCAAAAGTGTTTTTCAAAAATATATAATATGTTTATATAATTAAATAAACTTTGTAATGCTTAATTAAACTTTCCTTTGATCATAAGATACACTAAACACTTTGTTTATTCATACCTTAAGTGATTTGGATGTAAAGAGAAATATTAGTCACTAAATACTTGTTTATGTCATAAGTTTTAGTTCTATGATTTTATATTTTGTGATAATCAAAACATAGAGATATTGATAACATGTTAATAGTGTTTTTAGGCATTATTTATGTCAACAATCTCCCCCTTTTTGATTATTACAAAACCTTAAACTCAATATATCTAAAACTTGTTTTTAGACAAGTATTATGTAGTTTATATGTCTCTTCTCCCCCTTTTTGTATTAATTAAAAAGGTTAAGCCGAGTAAGCTCCGCGAGGGAAGTTTAAACGGGTAGAAAGCTCCCCCTTAATGTATGCTCCCCCTCATTTGAGAGCACCAAGGGAATGAGCAATGGAGATCTTTGCTACAAAAATATTTGAAGAGAGCAAGATACACATATATGCAAAGCAACAATTATGCAACTAAACATAGATTCATTCAAGCATTGTAGGAATGATAAACATTACAACATTAAATATGCTTGGAGCATATTAAAAAAAAACATAAAAGAAAAGACATAGTCCTATTTTGCCTAAGAGAGCACTTGGACTTGCTTGCAACCCATGGTTGATTGTTTTATTTGCTTCAAGAGAAACATAAGCATAAAGCTTAGATGTTTGATTGAGAGGGATATGGAGTGGAGTGTGGAACGGAAGAATTGGATCTCACGATGTTGTATCGTGTTAAGGGTGGTATTGGATGATTGCGAGTGAGAAGATATTCAATCCAAGAAATATCTTCACTCAAGTAGAGGAGTTGTTTTTGAAGGAATATGCAACAAGGGCAAAAGTGAGTGTGATTTGTAACTTGATCCAAGTTAAGAGAGTGGGGAAGGCAATTTGCATAAGGTGATGATGGAGGTAGCCCTTTGTTGCGTTGTGCAAGATGCATACCAAGGAGATCACTAAGATCATGGATTTGGTTTATTTCATCACGGAACTTTTGCTTTTCCGTGGCAATGTGGAGGGGATCATAGGTTTGGTATGGATGAGTTGGGTTTGTGTAGTTGGAATTGTAGTTTGATGGTTGATCAAACTTGCATGGATCATGATAAGTTGTTGGAGGTTGAGAGGTGTAGTTTAGCTTAAAGGAAGATGTTTGGCCAATGTTGTATGGTTTGTAAAGTGGATCAAATGAGTGACTTTGTTGGTTTGATGAAAAGTTTGGGAAATAAGAAGTTGGTGGTGAGGAATGATTTCCAACTTCATTTATGTTGATGGATTTGTTTCGAGGGCTTTTTCTTCGCCAAACGGGTTTTTCCGTCATCCTTGCTAGCCTTGAGGCTTTTGATTTTGGTTTTTTTGGAGAGTTCATGATGGGATGAATGGAGAACTTTGAGGATTGGGGATATTTATAGTGTAAGATTTGTGTGTTTAAGGATGGATAAGGTTTGTTTGGAGGATTAGGACAAAATGTGTTGGTGCAAAATGGGAAATGTAGGTTGAAATGGGCTAAAAAGTAGAAAAGATTCTGTAAACCCGACCATCAGATGGCCGGTCCCCTTAATTAGGGGGCGGTCCCCTTAATGATTAAGGGGGCCGCCTTACAGAATTAAGGGGGCCGCCAATCTGGTGATTTCCAGGTTGCCAGAATTGGGTTTTTGGCAGAAAATTTGCAGAAAGGTTATGTGTTTGAATTAGAATTCAAGCAAGTTCAAGTCTCTTAGGCAATATAGAGTCTAATCTAATCAAGATATAGCATGCATGCAAAAACACATAAACACAAGAACAAATAATCAACATATAACAAGCAAGAGAAAGCAAATAAAGGTAAGCACAATTAAGCTTCCTAAGGCATCTATCTTAGATTAAATGCAAGGATAATTAGTGAGTGAATAACTAATGATGGATCAAGATGACACTATTATTAATGAATTTATCCTAGTGAGTGTCTATATGCAACAAATGTGGAGTTGTGATTGTTTCGACTCCTAGAAGCAAAAAGAAATAACGATCCTAAGAAACAATCCAAATAATCTCCTTGATTCAATTTTTGCTCGATCATGAATGTCCAAGACATATATTAGATTATATATCTTGACAATTTATGTGAGAATTTATGCATGATTTTGAAATAGAATGTTTTTAGGATTAGTCAACAATGCAAGGAAAATGATTTTCATGGGGTTCCTAGATTGTGAGAATAATTTTTAGAGAAAATTGATTGAGTTTTAAAAATGGTTTATGCAAAGAAAATAACTTTTCTCAATCTTTAGTATTGTGCAAAATAGATTCCTAGACTCAGAATAGGTGAAATGAAAGAAAAATGAATTTCATGCAAGTATAAATTTGAAATAATTCAATATAATTTAGTCAACTTGTTCCATCATTCCTAATCCTAAACGCAAGTGGTTGAATAATTCACGCTTAAGGGGTTTTGTGAATATATCCGCAATGTTGTCTTCCGATGCAACCTTTTCTATAGATATATTTCCTTTTTGTATATTATCCCTAAGAAAATGGTGACGTATTTCTATGTGTTTAGTCCTAGAATGTTGCACCGGATTTTTACTTAAATCTATCGCACCTTTGTTATCGCACATAATGGGGACATTTTCTAACCTAATGCCATAGTCTACGAGAGCTTGTTTCATCCATAGTGCTTGTTGACATGCCTTTCCGGCGCTTACATATTCGGCTTCGGTGGTAGAAATAGCAAGAGCGGTTTGCTTCTTCGAAAACCAAGACGTTAGACAACATCCCATAAACGTGCAAATACCGCTAGTGTTCTTTCTATCTACGTAGTCTCCCGCATGATCCGAATCCGCATAGACAATGGTTTCTATGCCGGATTCCTTAGGATACCATAATCCTAAGTGTATAGTGCCTTTAACGTATCGGAAGATACGCTTAACCGCTTGTAGGTGAGAGGTTTTGGGATCCTCTTGAAAATGGGCACAAAGGCAGACACTAAACATGATGTCGGGTCTACTTGCCGTCAAGTATAGTAAACTACCTATCATTCCTCTATACTTGGTGTTATCTACGGACTCACCTTCATCATCCTTTGTGAGCTTTACCTCCGTAGACATGGGAGTTTTCAAGGGTTTTGAGTCTTCTAGGCCAAACTTCTTAAGCATTTCCTTAATGTACTTAGATTGGTTAAAAAATATTCCATCTTCTAATTGTTTTATTTGTAATCCTAGGAAGAAGTTAAGTTCACCCATCATACTCATCTCAAACTCATCATGCATGATTTTGGCAAATTCATCACACATGTCTTGACAAGTCGATCCAAATATAATGTCATCAACATATATTTGGACAATGATGAGATTTGGGTCTTTCCTTTTAGTGAAAAGAGTGTTATCTACCATTCCCATGGAATAATCATGTTTAATAAGAAAAGCTTTTAATCGATCATACCAAGCTTTGGGAGCTTGTTTGAGTCCATACAAAGCTTTCTTTAACTTATAAACATAATCAGGTTTTGCGAAGTCAATGAATCCTGGAGGTTGTGCCACATATACCTCCTCATTGATAAAACCGTTAAGGAATGCACTTTTCACATCCATTTGGAATAACTTAAAATCTAGGGCGCAAGCATAGGCAAGTAATATCCTAATCGATTCTAGTCTAGCTACAGGGGCATAAGTTTCGTCATAATCAATTCCTTCTTGTTGATTATAACCTTGGGCAACTAACCTAGCTTTATTCCTAGTAACTATTCCATTCACTTCTAACTTGTTCCTATATACCCATTTGGTTCCTATGATGGTCATATCCTTTGGATTTGGAACTAATTCCCAAACATCATTCGCCTTAAATTGATTTAATTCTTCTTGCATAGCTATAACCCAACTTTCATCCTTTAAAGCCTCGCTAATATTCTTAGGTTCTATTGTTGAGAGGAAACAAAAGAAATTATTTTTATCATGGGCTTGTGACCTAAGGGTTCTTTGGTTAAGATGTCCTATTATATTATCTAATGGATGAGATCTAGATTCTTTAATATTACTAGTTTCGTTATTTTCTAAGTGAATGTCTACATTATCATTTCCTATGGGTTTTGTTTTACTAACCTTAATAGCTTCATCTTCGATTAAATCATCATCTTCTAAAGGTAATGTTTTAGGAGGTGGTGGTGTTTCATCAAATGTTACATTTAGTGATTCCTCTACTTTCATGGAGTGTTTGTTAAGTATTATATATGCTTTGCTATTTTGTGAGTATCCTAAAAATATTCCTTCATATGATTTTGGATCAAACTTAGTGAGATAGTCCTTAGTATTTAATATATAGCATTTACTTCCAAATACCTTAAAGTAGCTTAAGTTTGGTTTTCTACCTCTTAATAACTCATAAGGAGTTTTTCCTAGAATTCTTCTAATTGATACCCTATTTAAAATATAAGTTGATGTGTCTACGGCGTGACACCAAAATTTTTGTGGGATGGATTGTTCATTTAACATAGTTCTACTCATTTCTTGTAGTGACCTATTTTTTCTTCATACTACGCCATTTGATTGAGGAGTACGAGGAGCGGAGAAATTGTGAGATATTCCATTTAACTCGCAATATTTTCCGAATTGTACTTCGTTATCAAATTCCCTACCATGGTCCGTCCTAATGGCAACTATTGAGCATCCTAATTTATTTTGAATCATTCTACTAAATATTTCGAATTTTTCAAAGGCTTGGGTCTTGTCACTTAAAAACCTAGTCCACGTGTATCGTGAGTAGTCATCTACTATTACTAAGGTATATTTGTTTCCTCCATAGCTCCGCACAGCGGATGGACCAAAAAGATCCATATGTAATAGTTCAAGGCATCTAGTAGTGGATACTATATTCTTGGCTTTGTGACTAGCATGAGCTTGTTTTCCAATTTTACATGCATCACAAAAATGCTTGTCATATTTTAGATTAGGCAAATTTCTAACTAATTCCTTAGAGGTCAATGATTGTATTTGTTGCATATTAGCATGTCCTAATCTCCTATGCCATAGTGTAGAGTTTTCATCTAGGGTCGTTAGGCATATCCTATCCTCAGGTTTGTTTCCTAGTTTCATAACGTATATGCCACCTTTTCTAATTCCTCTACCTATAATTTTTCCATCCTTAACTATTTCGCTATCATCTTCGGTAAATGTGACTCTACATTTATTATCACATATTTGTCCTACACTAAGCAAGTTATATGTTAACTTATCTACATGCTCTACATTTTCAATAGTAAGTGAGTCTTGAGAGATCGTACCTTTGCCAATGATTTTTCCACGTAAGTCACTACCGAAAATAACGTTACCTCCATTGTATGCCTTGTATGTAGAGAATAGATTGTGATTCCCCGTCATATGCCTCGAACATCCGCTATCTTTGATCCATTCGTCAGGTTCCAAGTCAATTCCTAAACATATTTCGTCGGTTTCTTTTGCCATGAAACACTTTTCGTCTCTTGGCTTTTCAACTTCTTCTTTGTTACTATCACTCCATGTTCCACTAACAAAAGCACCTTGACTTTCGTAACCCGGTGGCTTTAGACATTCGCCAACGAAATGATTTGGACTTCCACATCTAAAGCATCTTCTCTTCCCGTAGTTGTCACTTCTATTCCTTTGGAATGTTTTTCTTTCGTCTCGTGATGATCTAGTGAATCTTCCTCGTCTCTTGAAGAACTTCTTGAATTCTCTTACGGCCATTGCATATTCTTCGTCTTCACTTTCGTCACTTGAATCATCATCATCACTAGGTTCCTTTTTGGCTTTTAGAGCAATTGATTTAGTTTGTTCTTTCTTGACTTTGACCGTTTCCGAATCTCTTCTTATGATTTCTTCATGAACCTTCAAGTTGCCAATTAGTTCATCTAGAGATAACGTCATCAAGTTCTTTGATTCTTCGATTGCCGTGACCTTAGCTCGCCATTTTGGATACAATGCCCTAAGAAATTTCCTAACACAATTTTTACTAGAAAATGTCTCATCAAGTGCTTTTAAACTTGTGATGATAGTGTTAAATTTAGCAAAAGCATTGTCAATTGATTCCTCTTCCGGAATCATAAATTGTTCATATTGTTGTACAAGAAGATCTATTTTATTATCTTTGACTTGGCTATTACCTTGGTGAGTGATTAGTAAAGAATCCCAAATTTCTTTGGCGGTTTTACACATAAAAATTCTTTCATATTCTTTGCGTGGTAACGCATTATAAATTACCATTTTAGCCTCATTATTTTTTGCTAATTTCTTTTTCAAATCATCATTTTGTTTTTCAAAAGATACAATTTCATTCATTTTAGTTTCAACATTATATTGAATAGGAGGAAAATCACCAAAGGTAATAAAAATCCATTTTTCCAATATAAAAATCCACATTTTAGATCAAGATCTTTTGATTTCACATACGTTTCGAATCTATTTTTCATTCAATTTCATTCATTTTAGATCAAGATCTTTTGATTTCACATACGTTTCGAATCTATTTTTCCAATATAAAAATCCATCACTTTCAAATAGTGGTGGTCTTTGCATAGATTGCCCTTCTAAATATTTTTCAGATTCCATAGATCGTTACAAGTTTTAAAATACAATATATTTTAAAAATCTTGCTAGACGTGGCTCTTGATACCAATTGTGGAAAACTAGAAGGGGGGTTGAATAGTTTTACGTCTTTTTACTTAGTTATAAAAATTAGTTTTAGAGTTTTGCTTAGCTTTTAAAAACTTAGATTCGAAAATATGTGATCTCAATTCTTGTACAATATAAACAATTAATACTACATAAAGTATACTAATGACAAGTAAAGAAATAAGTAAGAGATGGAAAGATCGAACCGCGAGACAAGAGATTTATAGTGGTTCGGCTACAAGGACACCTTCCTTGCCCTACTCCATTCCCCGAGCACCTAACTCGAGAGTTTTCTTCACTATATCAACAAGCTCCCTTATGGCAGAGAAAATCGTACACACCAATATACACACCAATCTACACACCAATCTAAACACCGCTTTTCACACCACAACTTCGTCACACCTAAATCACACCTTCTACACAACTTCTTCAAATCTATCTACTTCACAACTAACTACTCCACACCTATCTTCTTCACACCAATCTAATACCTAGCTTATCTTCTTCACACCAAGCTACTAACTAATCACACAATCAATATCTAACACAACTATCTACAATCAAATATTCACAACAATCTTCACAAAGAATAATGTAAATGATCTTTGATGATATACCAACAACTTGGATGTGGAGATCACAACAAGTTGTAATACTTCTTGTCTTGAGGGATAGAAGTATTCTTCTCTTGCACTTGAGAGGATGAAGGTTGGATCACTTTGAAAGAATGAATTTATATACTTATGATCAAAGGATAAAAGAATGGAGATTTGGATCTAGATCAGAAAGTTTAGTAGTGCAAAAGGTGAGGAAAAAATCCAGGTTTAAGGTGGTATTTATAGGCAACAGAATCTGACAGAGGAGCGCAGCCGGTCCCCTTAAACCCTGGCCGGCCCCTTAAAATTAAGGGGAACGCCCTTTATAATTAAGGGGGCCGCCCAGCTGAAACGGCCAGATTTTTTGTCTTTTAGTGGGGAAAGTTTATTTGGTGAAAAATTAACTGATTTTGGTTAAAAATTTGAATTCATATATTTAGTATGAATAAAACATTTTTCTTTATTACCAAAAGTGTTTTTCAAAAATATATAATATGTTTATATAATTAAATAAACTTTGTAATGCTTAATTAAACTTTCCTTTGATCATAAGATACACTAAACACTTTGTTTATTCATACCTTAAGTGATTTGGATGTAAAGAGAAATATTAATCACTAAATACTTGTTTATGTCATAAGTTTTAGTTCTATGAGTTTATATTTTGTGATAATCAAAACATAGAGATATTGATAACATGTTAATAATGTTTTTAGGCATTATTTATGTCAACATTAGTGTTAAATGACCCCTAACTTGTATTTTGGTTAGAATAAAAGCGCATTTGCTTGAAGAAAAGCAAATCTCAAGTGTAAGGGTATTTGATGAGGCAAAAAGTATACCGCTTTTAAGGGGTCATTTAAGCCCGAATTTGTAATTATTTGATCCATTATTACCCTAAATCGTTCCTTTTGTCATTTTAAGTACTTTTGAGAAGAAATTCAGAAAAGGAAGCATTTTGGACATTTTTTGAGCGTAAAAGTGAAAAAAACGACAAAGTCTTAAAATCCTTGCTGGGAACAGTACCTGACGGGTCAAGAGTTAATACATGACGGCGTCAAGCTTGGAAAAAGAGGTGGAAGTGGAAAATACACATGACGGCCCAGAACATTTTTAGGCAATTTTGCCTGACGGCGTCACCAAGGCCGTCAGGGTCAGATTACACGTGACGGCCCAGAGTAAGTTTACACATGACGGCGTCAGGATTAACCTGACGACGTTAGATGATATTGAGTGAAGACGTCAGGAAGAAAGCTTAAACAAGAAGAAACCTTAGTAAAACCGTCACATGTTGGTCAAGACAATCATAACTTACGCGCGGAGTAGCTGACACTGTTTTGGCCATAACTTTTGCATACGAGCTCGGATTTGAACGATTCAAAAAAGGAAACAATCGGCACGAAAAAATCTTAGATTTGGTGAAAAAATGGTCATGATGCCGTCACTCTTTACAGGCTGACGCCGTCAAGATGAGTCGGGCAGAAAATAGCCTATAAATATAACATCATAACTTCACTTTTTGGAAGCCCTAAACCCTAAGGTCGATTCCTGGGTTTAGGTAGGTGTTTTTCCAGAAACTTAGAGGATTTTAATCACTCCATAAACATCTTGTATTGGTTTGATGATTCTATCTCAATTATGTCTTTCATTACTATTGTTGCTTGCTCTTCATTGATTATGCTTTGTTAATTCACCTTGTGTCTACTTATGATTGTGTGAAACTTGTATATAATTGATTAGATCTTATTGATGTCTTTGTTGATGTTTGTGTCTATCTTCATCAATTAAGGTGTGACAACTTCAATAGGTCTAGTTATTTTAGCTTATAATTCTTGTTTCCTATTGTCTCTTGTTTGATTGATTGATATCGATGTTAGGCTTAAGAAAACTGGCAGACTTCCAATTGGTAACTTGCTTGAACGTCTTAAGAAATATGATTGGAAGTGTACTATGATTTTTGGATGTATTTAATGTATAAGCGAATTCTAGTGATCCCATGTTAGGAGCTTCTTAGCCGGCTCGACATAGGAGTGAAGTAGGAGATTATAGAGTTAGGGAATATTGTACACGGCCCTACGACTAGTATTAAGGAATACAACCCGTCAATTAAAAAAAGGTGTGACAATTCACTATGTAGAATTGGATAGCTAGCAAGGAGTAACATAACATAGGTAGACATGCTTCCCTTATCTTGTAGAACCCTAGTTTACTTTTCTTGCACCTTAGTTTAATTAGTAGCTTTTGGGTTAGTTGATTAGCAACTAATTCCGCTCCTTCTTCCAAAAACCCGAGATTTTTACTTGCTTTTCATAAAATATAAAAACACAAAAAGAATCAACGTTCACCTTTAGACCTAGTTAGATTAATTTCAATCCTAACGAACACTATTCCTGAGTTGAATGATCAATCCCCCGTTACTCGTCACTATAGTATACTACAACGATCAGGTACACTGCCTGGCGGGGATTGCAAGCTTCTCGAGATCCCTTGAGAAGTAAAACCTTTTGTGAGGGCGCAATCCCGCACATCATTGGGTCTGCAGCCCACATGACCCGGCTTGTTAAGGTGTGATTCATGAGCTTAGTGCAACATACTCCACCCCTGATAATTGTGCATGCATCACAATTATCACAAAACCTACACTTTCCCAGATGGGTGTAACAATTGAACCCAGGGAACTTGTATTCACTAACCCCTAAACCTATGATTCTCACTCAACACCTAGTGTTGACTTTTTAAGCATGTATTCTAGGTATATTACTTCTATGGATCCATGGCAGAAGGAGGTACTGAAATCGGAGGACTTTTCATGGTTATCATTCAAACACAACCTAACTCTTAGATTTTTGGGACCTCATCAAAAATAAAAGTATATCTTTTATAATTAAAACTCTGATAATTTTGAATAATAACTAAATTTCCAAAACGTCTCTTTTCGAGTCATTTTCTATTACTGTATATGTGATTCTAAGAAGTAATACCCCAAACACTTTATCCGTTGCGATCAGTGAAAAATGGGGGTGTTACAGATTGGCATCAGAGCGTCATTTGTAGAGAACAAGGTCAAAACCTAAACTACAACTATTTTTCCTAAACCCGAGAAAGTCCTCAGTACCTCTGCCATCCTCCATAACCAGACGTGCTAAGGTAAGTATAATAATTGCCTGCTTAACTGCTAAATGATTTACAGTATTTTCTTTATTATATAGTTATGTCTACTCCCCACTACTCTACCCCTGTCTCATCTAGTCTACATCCGGAAAATGATTTTTCCTCTCCGAATGTACTAGATTATTCCCCTAAACCCTATAACTTAGAAGATTCTAGAAATAGTTTAGATACACCTTCACCCTTAGGATATACCCCTTCTTTAGATAACCCTCATTTAAAACACATAAGATATTTCTATGCTAAGACATCACCCCTACCTCCCCTAAACCCTATTATACATCCACTTTTCCCTACCCCTAGATTAGAACCCCATGGTTTCTTATTTCCGAGAGAATCATATATACCTAAACACCCTATCCCTACCTATACCCCTAGATATGACCTTAGGCAACCCTATACCTTAAATCCTACCCCTTACCTAATAAACCCTCCCATTCCATCTTGGAAAGATGAAATTGGAGAAAAACCCTCTAGGTTAACTCTAGAAGATGAGGAAAACCAATTAGAGGAGATTTTAAATAACTTAGATGAAATTTTTCTTGATCTCTTAGAGAAGACAAAAAAAGGTCATAATAATAACTTAGATAATCAACCTGACTATAATAGTTTAAGAAATAATTTACAAGAAAACCATTTTAAAATAGCTAAAATACAGAAAAACCAAATGAAACATCACCATAAAATAGCCTTTGTCCGCTTTAGGATTTGCACTTTAGAAAATGTAATAGATAATGATGAGGAAAACTTAGAAAACACTAACTCATGGAATTAGGAAATTAGGAAACCTTAGAAAACCCTAAGTAAATAAATAACCCTAGGAGATATGCCTTAGAATAGTTAGTGCCCATAGGATAAGTAGAATAAGAAATAAATAAAATAAGTTAGGATTTAGAAACTACCTGGTACCCCTCAATTAGGATAGATTAGATAACTAGACTTAGGAATGCCTTTCACCTTAGGACACCCTTAACCCAATAGAAACCCTTAGGAAAATTAGGTATAACCCATAAAAAAGGATAAGTAGAATAAGAAATAAATAAAATAAGTTAGGATTTAGAAACTACCTGGTACCCCTCAATTAGGATAGATTAGATAACTAGACTTAGGAATGCCTTTCACCTTAGGACACCCTTAACCCAATAGAAACCCTTAGGAAAATTAGGTATAACCCATAAAAAATAACAAGTTGGGTACTTGTTATAACCTACCCTTAACCCTTACCCTTAGGACCTTAGGAAACCTACCCCGATGTCTTAGGCACATAGAATCTATAAACTGTTTTAAATTTCCTTTACCCTAACCTTTTCAAAACACTTTTCCCTTATGGTGAGAATCCTCATTCTTCACCATAGATATCTGAATTCTTTCTCCTCCGATCTCTAAGCCTTCACTTCTTTCCTTAGCTTTCTTAAGCTATCTTCATTCTAGTTAGAGATTCTACCCCTAACTATCCCATATGCAAATATATGATCCTCATATATGAGCATATTCCTATTCTTTATTCCCCTAGACTACTATGATTCCCGAGCTAGTTTTCCCCAATCCCCTTAGTAAACCCCAAAACCTTAATTAGGATTTCCATACTTGAGGTTAGAAATAACATTAGGACAACCCTAGAAAACATAAACTTAAGAATAGAAAACCTTAGATTATTAGGACAAGAAACCCTTGAGGAAAAATAGAAAAATAAATAAGACTAGGAAATTTTAGGAAAACATTAGGATTAGAAAATATATTAGGAAAAACCTAGGATTAGATAACCCTCACCCTAAGCCTTTAGACCCCTAGTTTAGGATAGACACATTAGGAATCTTCTACCCTATAGGAATAAGTAGATTTAGGTCATAGATTACCCATACCTAGCCCTTAGGATACCCATACCTATACACTTGAGGATTTTAGATTATACCTTAGGATTTGACAATTTTTAGAATAACCATTAGGAAATTTCACTTAGGAGATACTATGGATAGTGCCCTAGCTGGTTTCAAATTTTTAGGAATAGTAATACTCATAATAATAGTAATAATGGTAGTAATAGTGTTGGGTTTTGAGTTCTGCTATTGAGTGAAACTGCTGCTGTGATGAAACTGCTGCTAGTGTAAATGATTCTGCTGCTGATGACAAAGTGCTGCTAAGGAAAATACTGCTGAAGGAAACTACTGCTGAAGTGATAAGCATGTATTCGTAGTAGATAATTATAGAATAGATTGTGTGTATATCTTATACGTCTAGAATATTCTTATCTTGTGTAGAAAGGTATTGTAAAACTAGTAGGATTCCTTGGTCTATAAAAGGAGGATCCTAGGGTTAGATTAAGTACACATTGTTTAGTTTTTCGTTTACACTTCAAGGTTGTAAAACCCTAGCATTGTCGAGTGCTCGTATTAATAATATTGAAGTGTTGATAGTGAATTGTTCTTCTTATGTTAAGCTTTTACATTCCGCATTCAAGCTTAAGTGTTTACTTTAAGTCAACTTCTATATAAGATCGTTTGCTCAACTGGGACCAACAAATAGACAACCTAAAACAAAAGAGAAAACCTGAAACTACACCTAAGAATAAGGATATACCTAGTCAACCCTTAGGAAAGAAAACACTTAAACCTAATCCCTCTTTAGAACCCTCTACCTCAATGGAAACAAACACCTCACCCTTAGAAATTAGGATTAGTTAGGAAAAAACTAGAAGAACCTTAGGGGGAAAACAAAACTCTGGGCAGAAATCTAGTAAATCTAAAACTCCGTTAGGATATTCTCCTTCAGGCATCCTATACTCCTACTCTTCCGTTTAATCTCATCTTTTCATTTCTCTCTTTCTACCGTTTAAATCTTCTCCTCCCGTTTTTTCTTACTCTTCCGTTTAAAATCCCATTTTCCCGCCTTTTTCCCCACTCCACCTACCTCAAACTCCTTTTTCCTTTTCTTTTCCATTTTCCCCTACTTTTCCATTTCATCCTTTTTCCTTTCCCATTCCACTCCACTCCAATAAAATCCTTCACTCCATTTCCTTTCATTTTTATTTCTCCGTCATTTTACACTCTATTTTCTTCTCTCTATATTCTCTCCCTACCTCATCCTGCAATGTTCTATTAACTAGAACTTGTATTTCTCGTCATACCACAAGTTTCTATTAGTTAGAACTTGTAAGAATATCTACATCGAACTTTAATTCTCTTTATGTTCGACTATGATATTAAATCTCGCTTTGCAAGAAATTGCAAAAAAAATGAGATTTTTACGTCCGTCATTCTAGTCTTAACATGGGAACCTACCATGTGACAAGTTGCTAAACCGGAGAATTATAGAACTTGTCTCTATCATGACTAGAACTTGTCTCTATCAAGACTAGAAATTTTCTCAATCATGACTAGAATATCCCTCTACCGTATCTAGAACTTGTCTCCACCATGATGAAAACTAGTTGACATCTTGGTTGAAACTTGTTTCTAAAATATTCCCTTACCATATATCCTTAAATGTGGTAAAAACTCTCTTCATTTTCCACCGATACTACTTAAGGATGATTTATGATGACTATCCTCTTAAAATGAATTAGGATGTTCCTACATTTTAATGAGAAAGTTATAAATCAAATAGGTTAAGAATTTATAAGATCTTGTTTCCAAATATTGGGACGTCTTTATTTGCCAATAATGAGATATAAAAACCTAAGTATCTGGTATTTGTACAAGCAATTCCTACTCCGCTTGTGCAAAATCTTCTTTCTTTTCCTCGGTATCAGAAGATAATCCTCTCCTTCCACTATTTTTCCTTTCAGCCCTAAATAGGACAACATGGAATTAACCATCTCCTTCAGCACCCTATTTTTCCTTTCAAAAATACCATTTTGCTGAGGAGTATAAGGGGCAGTCGTTTCATGAATTATACCAACAGACTGAAAATACAGAGTATCCATGTACTCACCTCCCTTATCAGTCCTGAATCTTTTGATTAGAGACCCTTGTTGCAGTTCAACTTCAGTTTTAAATACTTTAATTTTATCTAATGCTTCATCCTTAGTATGTAACAAATAAACATAACAAAACCTAGAAGCATCATCAATAAATGTCACAAAGTATTTCTTGTTCCCCCAAAGAGGGAGTAGCATGAAGATCACATAGGTCACTATGAATCAGCTCCAAAACTTTAGTTACATGTTTTACACTTTGAAATGGTTTCTTACTTATTTTGGTCATCATGCAAGTTTTACACTTTCCAGTATCCATATCAAAGGCTGGAATTAACCCATCCTTAGACATATCTCGCATTCTTATAAAGTGTACATGGCCAAGTCTAGCATGCCACAGGGTTGAATCATTAAGTTTAGAGGTTGATATAAAAGCGGAATTAACATTATCATGAACAATATTAAGTCTGAACATTTGATTACACAAATAGCCAAAACCAATAAACACACCATGTTTAGATAAAACAAACTTATCAGATTCAATCACTTGTTTATAACCACAATTATTCAAAACACTACTAGAAACCAAGTTCTTTCTAATATCAGGAACATGTAAAACATTAAACAAAGAAAAAATCTTTCCAGAACTAAACTTTAAATCCCCGCATCCTCTTCCATGCACCATGGCCATTGACTCATTTCCCATATGAAGAATAGAACCATCATTCATTGACTCATAGGTCTTGAACCAGCTTCTATCTTTACACAAATGAATAGTTGCTCCAGAGTCAACCCACCATGCAACATCATCATCCTACATCAGATATATATGTAACATAATAAATCTCAAAAGACTTATTAAATATATTATGACCTTTTAGAGAATTGGTATTACCATTCCCTGATCCACTTGTGCCTGATCCATTGGTTTTATTGCCAATCTTAACACCTTTACAATCCTTCCTAAAGTGTCTAGTTTTACCACACTTCTAACAAGTCACTTTTGGTTTCTTGTTAAGATCAGATTTGGTGTTATCTTGATGCTTATGTTTGCCCTTGTTGTCATTGTTCCTGGAGAAGTTGTTATGCTCCACCATATTGACAACTGATGGACCAGTAGCATTGCTACTCTTTGGCTTGTCAATATCTTGTGCTTTGAGTGATTCCTCAATGCGCAAATGACTACCCAAATCAACAAGAGTTAATTCCTTATTCTTATGTTTCAGCATATGCTTAAAATCTTTCCAAGAAGGAGGTAATTTATCAATGATACAAGAGACTGAAATAGACTCATTCATGTTCATCTTGTGTTATGTGAATCGACCAAGTATACTAAGAAGTTCATTGTATTGTTCCATGATAGGTCTAGAACCAACCATTTTGTAATTGTTAAAATTACTTACAAGGAACTTCTTACTTGATGCATCCTCAACCATATATTTGGCTTCCATGGAATCCCATAGTTCTTGAGAAGATTCAACATTTTGATAAATATCAAATAGAGAATCAGACATACCATTGAGAATTAAACCCCTGCAGACGTAATCATCATTCTCCCATTTGCTTCTTACCCTTACTTGTTCCACAGTAGCATCATCCCCACAATCTTCAGGAATAGCAGTTGCAAGGACATACACCACATTCATACTTGATGATGCGTAGGGATTGCACCAGGCTTTACCTCTCAAGGGATCTTGAGAAGCCTACAACCCCCACCAGGCAGTGTACTTGATCGTTGTAGTATAGTATAGTGACAAGTACCGGGGGATTGATCGTTCAGCTAGGAATAGTGTCGCTAGGATTAGAAAACATAAATACTAGTTCTAAAGATGAGGGATGATTATTTTTGTATTTTTATATTTTTTGGAAAGCAAGTAAATATCTCGGGTTTGAAGGATTTGGGCGGAATTAGTTGCTAGCCAACTAACCCAATATTAAAGATGCAATCAAAATAAAATACTAGAAATGAAAATAAAACTAAATTAAACTAAGGCTGTGAGCAATTAGTGGAGAAATTGTGTTTACTTAGATTTCACTACTCCCTAGATATCTTTTACACGTTAATTACTTGTTATAGTTGCGTGGATGACGGATTGTATTCCTTAATACCATTCATGGGGTGGCGCACTTAATTCCCCAATCCTATGAGTGCCTACTTCACTCCTATGTCGAGCCGGCTAAGAAGCTCCTAACATGGGATCATTAGAATTTACTCATGCATTAAATACAACCAATAAAACCTAGTGCACGTCAGTTCATGTTTCCTAAGACGTTCAAGCATGTTACCATTTGGAGATCTGCCAGTTTTCTTAAACCTAACATCGAAATCATTCATCCAATACAACCATAAACAAGTAATCAACACATAATCAACATCTAGGTTTCATTAAATCTAAGCAAACACAAGATAGATCTAGCCTAGCATGATGGAACTAAGACAAGAACAAGATATAGACAACCAACACATAGACATATTGATTGAATTAAAAGAACACTTATCTCAATTACACATGAAAGGGTTCAAGGGCTGAAAACCCTTGAAAAACCTGTAAAGTTCGTACTAAGTTCGGCCTTAGGGTTTCTCCAAAACTTCCCTCTTTTTATGAATGAAAATCAGAAAACTATATATAGGAAATTGAGACTGACGGCGTCAAGACCAAATAGGTGACGCCGTCATCTCGCCGCCAAAAGAATTCTCGGACTGCCTTGATCTACTTCTGACGCCGTCACGTTATAACATTTTCCAGGCCGTCACGTATTTTACTCTTGACGCTCTTCCTTGTGACGCATTCATTTCTGTACTGGGCCGTCATGAAAATTACTCTTGACGCCGTCAAAATGTTGCTCTTGACGCCGTCACCTACTGTTCCCTGCTTGGAAAATTAAGTCTTTGGCGTTTTCTTCACTTTTATGCTCAAAAAAACGTCCTAATTGCTTCCTTTTCCAGAATTCACTCCCAAAGGACCTAAAATCACAAAAGGAACGATTTAGGGTAATATTTGATCAAATAAATTCAATTCCGGGCTTAAATGACCCCCTAAAAGTGGTTCATTTTTTGCCTCATCATATACCCTTACACTTGAGATTTGCTTGTCCTCAAGCAAACGCGCTTTTATTCTAATCAAAATACAAGTTAGGGGTCATTTAACACTAATATAAAAGTAATTACAACAAATAATCGTTCCACTAAAGACCAATAGACAAGCACGGAGGTCATACACTAGCACCTCACAAATAGTGTTTAGATACTCACATCTCTCGGGTGTAATAAAGTATAAATTACAATATGGAAACGGAAGATATCTCTCACTACCTGTCATAGCAAAATAGATTACCATAGGCTTAGGAAAGGATCAAACCTCCACCACATGGCGTAAGCACCTAGGATAAACTATCAAAGAGGTCTTCTAAAGGGTTGTAACGTTAGGTGTAGGGATATGAAATACACGGTTTGTTGGATAAAGGAAGTCTTTACTGGTGGCGAGTTAACAATCTTGGTTAATTACATGCACAATATGGCGTTGCTAACCCAAGACTAGACTCGACTTAAGCTAATAAATGAAAAATAAGAAAAACATAAAATAAACATAGAATGAAACGGGATGGTAGTCCGTATGTTTTTTCTCTTTTTTTTTCTTTTTCTATATATATATATATATATATATATATATATATATATATATATATATATATATATATATATATATATATAGACATACACTCTTACCCTACCATCCAAAATAATACATCATAGGGGATGAAAATTCCCCTTACACTTGAATTTTTACATACTTTACAATAAACTAATCTAATGACTCGAATTAAGAAAATCAAAACACTTGGAGCACTTTTAAGATTGACGCACATATGTGGGTAATAAATGATGTTCTTCCCCATTACTCCATAAATAAGTACTTTACCCATGAGTCCCAATCGTCCCAAAACAATATGTACAAGGATATGACTCGACTTAGCAACCATGTAATCAATTAGATAGTTAACTTAGGGTTTAACAAATAACAATAATGCACTAAAAATGAGTGCATACACGGAAGGCTAAGGCGATTTGGTTGTACATTTAAGTGGGATGTAACAAATTCTTCCTTTAAGTAAGATGCTTAAAGTTAGAAACGAGAAGATAGGCTCGGAGGGGTGTACTAGGGGTTTCGTGTACTAAAAATGAGTACAACGCTAAGGGTGTGGGAAAAATTAGTTGACTTAACTAGCCAAGTAATATGACTTAAATGGTCAAGTAATTATGATACGGGTTTAACACAAGGGTGATCCTAATGCCTCTTATCATGTAGTAAATCCTACCACACGAATGTAGTCTCACTAGCGGTCTCGGGATGCATCACTAACGCAAGTTCTAGAATCTAAATGCTACCGGTACACTCATAAGCACTAATAGTAAATGCTTTTCCTATCAAATCTAAAGGCGAACCTCACATATTTGGGTGGAAAATTTTTCTGAATAAACGGTTATGTGCTAGTCATACAATCTACTATCCATGAGACGCTTGCTATGGCTAAAGTTTCACTCCTAAATGTTGTAAAAAATTTTAAATTTGGCGCTAAAATTACACTAACAAGTATTTCTCATAGTTTTATTACATATCTACCATCAAACAAACAAACTCAAGCGAAAGTGTATCTGTAAGGTATCATCATTTTACCCTCCCCTTACACTTAGGATAAACATTGTCCCCAATGTTCAAGTAAAGAATGTAAAAGTGAAAAAGTAAAAAGAATGAAATCAAATACTCTCCTGATTCGCTCGGTATGGATAATAAGGTGGTCAGGTTAAATCTTCCTCCAAGAAAATGAACAATCAAAGCTTCCCTTCCAGAATATAAATCATCTTCTTGTCATACATAACCTGTAAATCCTGAGAAAATAGACAAGACAACCTCGCATAAAATCGGCGGCAACCTACATAAGTTACTAAATCCTAGAAAACAAAATAAGATATAATGCTTGTGGAATGAAGTTTGCAGATTTCCTGGAGATTATAAAACTTAATAATTCACAAAAACTTTAAGACTCCGTTAGAAAAACAAAACCGGTAAAATTTCCAGATTTTTACACGTGACGCCGTCAAGAGTTATCTCGTGACGCCATCAGAAGTGACCTGCAGAAATTCTTATGTTAAGTTTCCGAAAAATTTCTGGAGAAACTTGGTCCTACTTCCTGGAAAATCCTGCAAAACTTCATTATGAATCAATACAAGCATTTGACTCTAACAAATACGAATATACATGTTCACTTAATATTGTGGAAAATCATGATTGGTTTGTTTCTTAAAAACATATTTGGGGTTTCCCCTTACACTTATCTTTTGCAAAAATACTTTTAGGTGGAGTTAAGACTAGGCCAAAACAACAAAGTAAAGTATTTCCACTTTTTAATTTAGAAACATGATCTATCAACAATAAAAATAAAGCATGCATATGGAAGCAAATAACAAACAAACAAAATAAAATAAAATCACACAAAGCATGGGTTGCCTCCCAAGAAGCGCTTTTCTTTATTTACGAGTCTTGTAGCTAGACTAAAGGTCATGAGTTACTACGTGACCTCATTGTTGGTTTCACTCTCTAGGTCGTCTTCTAAACCAGTTTTGTATTCCGGACCTAGTTGCAAGCATTCTTTGTAGAAACCAAGCATCCTAATCTTCACATACTCTACTCCTCTACGTCTATCCTCCTCATTCCTATAATAAGCCGCTAGCTTGTGTTCCTTTTCTAAATTAGAGAGGAGGCGGTATTGCTCAATCTTGTAGGGCATTTGGTCGGCAACCTCGTCATTTTCTTCCTTAAATCTAACTATCCCTAGAGTCGGATCATAACTCATCCTAGTGGCCTCAACAAATGGTTTTCCAAATATTATTTGGCTTAGGCAAGCATAAATCACTGGACGAGTGTCTTCTACTATCATAAAGTCGATCTCATAAGTGAGATTGCCTATAATCACATGTAATCCCTTCACTCTTCCTGCAAAATTACTTATCAGATTCTTATTGGGCATCATCCTAAAATCAAGTTGTTTCTTCATCACCCAATTGTAATAAGTCCTAGTCATGATGTTTACGGGAGATCTAAGATCGATGTAAGCTTTCCATATATGCATGTGCCCGATATTGCATGGTATGTTAATGTTAGAGGGGTCTCCCATTTTGATAAGGGGTGTGCCAAGGATATATGGTCTCTCGGGACTATCGAATAAATCCTTATGGTATTCCCGTTCTTCCTTGGTGGGCATCTTATCAAAGTATTTCTCTATAGTTTCTACTTCCTCTAACTCTTCTCCCTTATTAACCTCAACCTCCCTACTTTCATCCCTAGTCTCGGTTTCTACTCCAACTTCTTCCTTGTCACTTTCTTCTATCTCCTTATCTATTGGCTTAATGGTGACAACATTTACAAAGTGGACATGTTTGGATGATGAGGGGTCCTTAATTTGGATTCCGTTGTTGGTGTCCCTAGTGTCCTTCCTAGGTGTGGCTAACGCTTGGTTGTTGAGGGCCTTCAACAAGTTGTCTATCTTGTTGGTCATCTCCGTTTGTTGTTGGTTGAATTCGGTTTCAAACCTAGCTATGCGAGCTTCTTGAGATGCCATGAACTTTGACATCAATCCTTTAAGATTGTTGGTACTACCATAGTTGTTAGAAGGATTGTTGTTGAAAGTACGGTTGGAGGGTGGACCGTTTGGTTGGTAACGATTAGGCGGATTGGAAGAATTAGGTTGATTTTGTTTCCACCTAAGGTTTGGATGATTTTTCCAAGAGGGGTTGTATGAATCACCGTAAGGGTTTGGCTTGGGCTTGAAAGTGTACCACTTATCTCCCACTTCATCGGTACGCGTGGATGCGTAGTCCGCAAAAGCTGTTCCGGGGAGTTCCACACAATCACGAGTGTCATGGGGACCACTACACAATTCGCATGAAGAAGTGATTTTGTTCACTTGGCTTGAAGGCTTAGGAGCTTCATAGGATTTCATGAGAAACTTGACTTACTCCTCAAGTTCCATGATCCTACGGTCAGGAGTGCTAGAGTTGTTCGAAGGCAAAGATATTGCCTTGACCGTTTTGTTCAAATCACGGGGGTCATTCCAACTTTCGTTGTCATAGAGAGCAAGATCTTCTATGAGTTCTCATGATTGTTCCGCACTTAGATCACGTAGCTTACCACCGACCGATTGGTCAATGGCTCGCCTCGTGGAGAGATCGATATGGTCATAAAAGATTTGGACTTGGAGCCAAAGATCTATGCCATGATGAGGGACTTTTTGGAGTAAGTCCTTGAAACGAGTCCATGCTTCATAAAGAGATTCATTTTGACGTTGTTGGAACATCAAGATGTCATTTCTAAGCTTAGTAGTTCTCCCCGGTGGGAAAAATTGAGCAAGGAAACGAGTGGTGAGATCATCCCATGTGGTGATGGATCCCGCGGGTAAACGCTCAAGCCATTGACTAGCTTGATCCCGTAGAGAGAATTGGAATAGGCGTAATCGGGTTGTCTCTCTAGTTTCAACATCTAGGTCTATGGAATCTATGATTTTAAGGAAGTCCTTAAGATGTTGGTTTGGATCTTCGGAACGAAGTCCATGGAATGCACATCCGCTTTGCACCAACCGGATGGTGTCGGATCGCAAGGGGGTCACATTAGCTCCGGTGAGCTCAATGGTGTTTCGGTAGCCTTGGTGGCTAGGTCGGGAATACTCTCCTAAGGTTCGAGGCCTAAGAGGTTCTAGTGGTGGGTTTTGTTGTGGTGGGATGACGGGTTCAAAGATGTTCCCATCGTCCATGATGTCGGGTGGTGAAGAGTTATGAACAAAAACACAAAGAAATAAGATAGACTAAAGAAAACCTAAAAAAAATAAAAATAAAATATTACTAGAAAGGAATCTAGCAAGTAGACCTAATAAAAAGAGATTCTAACCTAGACAATAACTATTCCCCAGGCTGCGGCGCCAAAAACTTGATGCGTAGGGATTGCACCAGGCTTTACCTCTCAAGGGATCTTGAGAAGCTTACAACCCCCACCAGGCAGTGTACCTGATCGTTGTAGTATAGTATAGTGACAAGTACCGGGGGATTGATCGTTCAGCTAGGAATAGTGTCGCTAGGATTAGAAAACCTAAATACTAGTTATAAAGATGAGGGATGATTATTTTTGTATTTTTATATTTTTTGGAAAGGAAGTAAATGTCTCGGGTTTGAAGGATTTGGGCGGAATTACTTGCTAGCCAACTAACCCAATATTAAAGATGCAATCAAAATAAAATACTAGAAATGAAAATAAAACTAAATTAAACTAAGGTTGTGAGCAATAAGTGGAGAAATTGTGTTTACTTAGATTTCACTACTCCCTAGATATCTTTTACACGTTAATTACTTGTTATAGTTGCGTGGATGACGGATTGTATTCCTTAATACCATTCATGGGGTGGCGCACTTAATTCCCCAATCCTATGAGTGCCTACTTCACTCCTACGTCGAGCCGGCTAAGAAGCTCCTAACATGGGATCATTAGAATTTACTCATGCATTAAATACAACCAATAAAACCTAGTGCACGTCAGTTCATGTTTCCTAAGACGTTCAAGCATGTTACCATTTGGAGATCTGCCAGTTTTCTTAAGCCTAACATCGAAATCATTCATCCAATACAACCATAAACAAGTAATCAACACATAGACATATTGATTGAATTAAAAGAACACTTATCTCAATTACACATGAAAGGGTTCAAGGGCTGAAAACCCTTGAAAAACCTGTAAAGTTCGTACTAAGTTCGGCCTTAGGGTTTCTCCAAAACTTCCCTCTTTTTATGAATGAAAAAAAGAAAACTATATATAGGAAATTGAGGCTGACAGCGTCAAGACCAAATAGGTGACGCCGTCATCTCGCCGCCAAAAGAATTCTCGGACTGCCTTGATCTACTTCTGACGCCGTCACGTTATAACATTTTCCAGGCCATCACGTATTTTACTCTTGACGCTCTTCCTTGTGACGCCTTCATTTCTGTACTGGGCCGTCATGAAAATTACTCTTGATACCGTCAAAATGTTGCTCTTGACGCCGTCACCTACTGTTCCCAGCTTGGAAAATTAAGTCTTTGGTGTTTTCTTCACTTTTATGCTCCAAAAATGTTCGAATTGCTTCCTTTTCCAGAATTCACTCCCAAAGGACCTAATATCACAAAAGGAACGATTTAGGATAATATTTGATCAAATAAATTCAATTCCGGGCTTAAATGACCCCCTAAAAGTGGTTCATTTTTCGCCTCATCACTTGACAACAAGAAGTGCATCTTCTTTTGCCATCTTCTGAAATCAACACCTTCAAACTTTTCCAACTTGGAAAAGTTAGCAGCCATTTGTCTCATAGCAGCAACCATTGATTATCACTAATAGTTTCTGTTGATTGTTGGTTATTATGTGTTTGAGTGTTCCCAGATTAGGGTAAAGATAATCAATGAATACCGGATATTCACTTGAAATCGTGTTATCACTTTCCAATAGAAACTATTCGACCCTATGCCTGGGTTACACGAATATCTCTATAGGATAAGACCAAGTGATGTTCTTGTTTTAGGCACAAATCAAGAACAGAATCGTATTCAAGTGTTTAGGGTTTGTGTTGTTAATCGTATACATGCAGATGTATTATGACCTCTATTTATAATAGAGAATACTTAAACCCTAGCCCATGGAATTATGTATAATTAACGGCCCATTAATTATATCATAATACTTTCCATAATAGTAGGAATCAGTGGTTAAAAACGAGCAGCAGAATAAACTGATGCCAGCAGCAGAATCACACTAGCAGCAAAATCTACTAGCAGCAGAATCCCCTGTCAGCAGAATCCCACTAGCAGCAGAATCCCCTGTCAGCAGAATCCACTAGCAGCAGATTCATACTAACAGCAGAATCAATACTAGCAGCAGAATCAGATCAGCAGAAATAGATTCACACTAGCATAACCACTATTGAGTCAGGGGATTCAGTGACCAAATGGGTGTACACTCCGTACCTCCAAACCCATTACCAGGTGTGAATTAATCCCTCAAGTGCACTAAATTTTTCAACATAATGCTTATGCTTACAGCCACCAACCAAACACACCCTCAATGTGTACGACACCCAAAACCATCATATATTTCATCAACCAAACAATGTATTGGGATGTGAAACCAATTCCACCCTACCAAAACCCATCAAACAAAAGTGAGTTTGTTTTATTGATCGTATTTGAATATATTTAAGATTGTGATATACGTATGGCAAAGAAAATATGGTATTTTAAATATGTAGTAGTTATATATCCCTGCGCACACAAGAGAATTCGACATAAATCTTACTTAATGTCGTTGTTTATTGTTATTTTTATTTTATTTTTTTACATAAGTCATAATTCATGGAGTTGTTAATATAAGATTTTTTTAATAAAATAATGTAAAATCTTTATACTTATATAGTTATAATACCAGTACACGCACAAGTTTTTATATAAGTTTTTCATTATGTATTAGTATCAATTAATATTTTGAATATATTTTTGTTAGACAAATGATTTGATTTTTTTTAATTGGCATGTTTATGTGAGTGATACTCTTCAAATTTTAGTATTGATATAATGTTATAGATATTATGCGTGTTTAATAGCATGTAATAACCCTTGGGGAAAAAAAGATGTTTTTTTGGGATATTTTTATTTAATCTTTAATGAGAAATAACATGCGTCGTCGCTATATGTACAATCTTGTGTATCTATTTTTATCTCGCAGTAACCCGTAGGGCTTTTACATCATTTTCATATTTATAATCTTGTTAATAATAATTTTTATTTCATTTAATTTTTAAACCCGCGTATGTGCTGGTTAAACTTATAAAAAAGATTAAGTTCATCTTTAATTATGCGTCTTGTTCATAGTTGTAATAACTCTTTGATTATTAACGATATGAATAACTTTTTAATAGCAACAATGTTGTATTTAAAATCACAACCTCTTTCAGTTAATTGTGCATAAAAACTTAATCTTTCAAAACTTAATAATCATATTGTTGTTAAAATTACAAGCTATTGCACACAAATCGCACGCTTATTTATCTTGGGAACCTAAACGACAAGTACTAGGTGAAATGATGGAAATCAGTCTATAACCTAGACACTTAGAGGCAGATTAAAATTTTTAGTATCGATATGGATCATAACGTATCACTATATTGAAAATGACTATGCTATAATAGCATTCTAACAATACTAGATTACTAGGGAAACATTTTGATGCAGATCTATAGTCCAATGGCCAAAGAACAAGAGAAACGAAACACCAATAAGAAAAGTCACCCAAAGGGTTCTTGATTTATTATCACAAAACTGAAAACTTGCACTATCAAAGCCTTACTTTATAGTCAACAAAATAAAACCCCTGTTGGGATCATACTTTTATATTTAGTCAAGTCTCGGTCATTACATTTTGTAATAAGATGATCACAACTACATCAACTAAGAACAAAGAACGATGAATGATTTAGAAGACGTCTAAAGCTTTGAAAGTCAAAGATCAAGACGAAGACGTCAAGCAACCTTGATGACCGACCCTTAGGGGGAGATTGTTGGGATCATAGTTTTCACTATTTTATCAAGTCTCGGTCATTTGTAATAATGTTAGGTTGCTTAACTATTATTTACTTTCATTTACTAAATGTATTAAGTTTACTAGGCTTAAGGTATGTAACCGATGGGCCTTAAAGCCCACAAAATGATGAAAGGAAGGAGAGGGAGTGTTGCCCTAGCTCCTTCCCTATATATAGAAGCCTTAGGTCATTTGTAAACTTGGTTGGTTAATTCATTATTCTAAGAAAACTCTTCCATTTCTATTTCTCTTATTGTCTTAATCAACCATCTCTCATTCTCATCTCTTTTCTATCATTCTTATACTTGTGTTTACATAAAGTGTGACCTAACAAGTGGTATCATTCGCCATATGAAGGTGTAGCTTTTGTTTTTTCATTGATCTCGTTTCTTTAACTTGTTTTTCAATCGATTTTTTGGTAAAATTTTCGTACTTTTTGCTTGTTCTTGGTTTTTATCACATATTTGATTACAAACTTGTGCTACAAATCAAAACAAACATAAAAGTTCCAAACTTTTCTCAAAAATTTGATTTAGGGGTGCTTGTACTTGTTTTCGCAATTTTAAATTTTTTTGGAAAAGTTCTTAAAGTTTTTAACTTTCTTAAAGATCTCTTCATTTTACACATAAAAGTACAAGTATCTTGAAATAAAAACGAGTTCTTGGATTGCTTTCTTTGAAAACAAAATCTGCCAATTTTTCGAGAACATAACTTGTCCCTATTTCGAGATCTACTCAAAGTACTCTACATCGACTTCGTTTTTGTGGACTCAGTATTTTCTTTCTTGTATAAGAAAGATAAGTACTTCGACTTTTGGTAAAGTTTTCGAAATTGTACAATTTCGAAAACTGGGATAGTTGCCTTTGTGTTTTTCGAAAACATCATTTTTTTGAAAACCACACTTATTTCGCAAACTTGTATAAGTTTCGAAATCACAACCATCACTCTGTTTCTCGAAAATTTCTTCAGTTTCGAAATCCATAAAGTTTCGAGAACTTGATTTGTTTTCGCAATCCTAGTATTTTTTGAAAACCTGAAAATTTTCGCAATCCCAGTATTTTCGAAAACCTGAAAATTTTCGCAATCCTAGTATTTTTCGAAAACCTGAAAATTTTCGCAATCCCAGTATTTTCGAAAACCTGAAAATTTTCGCAATCCCAGTATTTTTGAAAACCTGAAAATTTTCGCAATCCCAGTATTTTCGAAAACCTGAAAATTTTCGCAATCCCAGTATTTTCGAAAACCTGAAAATTTTCGCAATCCCTATCAGAAGTATCGCAATCATTGGAATTCAACAAAGTTTCGCAATCCCTGTTGACCAAGGTTTCGCAATCCGAAGTTGAGCAAAGTTTTTCGATAATTGGCATTACATCTATACCTTCTACAAGATCCATAATTACACAAGTATCTTTCTAAAATTTTCTTTCTAAATCTCTTCTTACTATCTTCTTAATATTTCAACAACAAAAAAAAAAAAAAAAAAAAAAAAAAAAAAAAAAAAAAAAAAAAAAAAAACGAGTTTTTTGGCGGGAAATTTTGAGTAAAATTTATTTTCTACAGTAGACTAAACGTTCAATTTTTACGCGAAATTTAAATTTTGGTATAACGTTGAAAATTTTGGCCCAAAATTCAAATTTTTAGGCCAAAATTCAAATTTTTTCGGTGAAATTTGGCGGCAAAATTTTTGAAACTCAAATTTTTCTTGCAGCCTTTAAATTGTATTTCATAGTGATTTTTAAATTTTGGGAGAGAAAATTTTTTCAAATTATTTTGGAGGGAAAACCAGAAATCACTATTTCGTCCTTGAGTGTGACATTTTTTCTTTGATTATTTCGATTACGTCGCAACAATCAAGGGGGAGAGAAATGTCATCAACAATGTCTCAATCATCTTCTTCCAACTACCTTCCTCACCAATATTCTCATCAGCAACAGTATCATCAGCTACAGTATCATCAGCAACAGTTTCATCTACAACAAAGTCACAGCTCCCTCATTAATCATGTTCTGCTCTCTGGCAATGAATCAAGGCCTCCAATGTTGCTACCAGGAACGTATACTGTTTGGAAACGGAGATTTCTACAATGGCTCACAGATCGTCCTGCTGCAGATCTCATGCTTAATTCCATTCAAGATGGTCCATACATAATGATACTTCTTGCTGACTCAAAAGGGATTATCAGACTACAAAATGATGAAGATTTGAATGCTATTGAACTTGCTCAGTACGATGCTGACCAACAAGCTGCATGGTTCATGACACTAGCCCTTCCCAACTCAATTTACATGAATATGGACTTTCAAGCCAGTGCTTATGAAATGTGAAAATATCTTGAAGTTATGCATCGTACAGTAGAACTTCATCACATCAGAATGAAGCAAATTATTGAATCTTGCTCAAGCATGATTCCACTGAAGACCATTCTCCCTGCTCCACCTTCTCCAGATGTTGACCATGGATCACTAATCTACACTCCAAATGGTCTCTTCTTCAATCCTCCGAATGCACCTGAGCCTTTCGTCATTCCTCAGTACCATCCTGCTACACTACATAATAATGTGCAATCTCGACTGCAAAATCTAGTGAAGCTTAGTCTAGTATCAACAAAGAAAGGCAAAGGCGTAATGACGGCTAGTTCTGAATGGTTAAACACAATGGAAGATACTGATGATGAAGAAGATCTTATCGAACCAAGCATGGCATTCTTGGCATATATGGAAAATATTGCAGAAGAGGAAGATCAAGATTATGATTCAACCTCACTCTCTGACGATAATGTTGAATACAATGCCACACTTAGTCAAATGGAAGTTGAAGGGGGTAATTTCAATGCAGTTTTGCTAAGTGTCATGGGTGATATTCCATCTGATGGTGAATATGCAGATTTGGAAGCCGATACAACAAATGTGATGTTAATGTCACATCATGATTATGCTCAAGAACCTGCTACTTCAAACCTCATGATCCAATATGATTCATCTCCGCAGCAGACTTCAAATCAACTTGTTCCATATGACAACAGTAATGCAGTGTACTATAAAAATTCCAATGAAGATGACGATGAGGATTTCAAAATTCTGAATCAAGGACACGAACTTATTGCTCGTGCCTTCAGCAAATTCTCCAACAAGACAAACAACTGTTTTCGTTCTTCTTCTAACACAAGGAATCAAGCTGTCAAGCAAGGTGAAAGAGTTGTGATACAAGGAAGTATTACTCAAAGGCTGGTTGGGAATAGTGAGAATACTGCAAATGTAGTTAATGTAGGCAACGAGGTTATAATATTGGAAGATAATTCGGGTGTCATGGATGATACTGACCCAGTATACGACACAAATGCTTCTGATGACTCTAAAGACCCATTTGAGAGAAAGAGGACTGAAGCTGAGAAAAGAGCCATCAATTCTACAGAAAATTGCTTAGCTCATTTTGAATCAGTTAAGACTCAATGTAAGATTCTCTCAGATGCATGGTTTCCTACAGGGGGTACCTTTAATGCATTCTTCGGAACTGAAATGGATCGTCTAACCTTCCAAAGGAAACTCCGAGAAAACATTGTTCAAATTGAAAAGCAAATTGAACAGGGAAGCGATTGCATGGCAGGATTTAGAGCGCTCAAGGCTCAGTTCAAGGTGTTCATGGCATTGCATTTTAAAGCTCTCATACACTATAAATATGAAAGCAATGTATGGAGAGAGAACATCACAAGTATGGAGGTTGAAGATTTTAGAGATCAACTTGTTTCACGCCTAAACCGCTTAGAATTTATGCTTAATGAAAGATCACTTCATCTGAGTGCTATCAAAGAACAGAAGTTGCAGATTCAAGAAGAGCAAGTTCATAAAGATGATTCATTGGAAGATAATTTGGTTGCCATGGAATGCAAAGGGACAGAATCAGTAATGCAGGATGACAACAGCAGATTGGGGAATGATAAAGATGCAAATTGTGCAGAGATCAGACCCTTTTATGACTCAGAGCCCAACTTTGACAAAGGACAGATGGATGAGGAAGATGTCATACCCATCTATGACAAAGAACCGAACTTTGACAAGGAGCAAATGGCTGAGGTACAATCTACTGTTGATCATATTATGCCTGCATATGAGAAACAACAATCTGAGCAACCTAACTTCAGTAATGAAGGAGAGGTTGACCAGGATGTTGAACAATGTCTTGACAAACGTTCTGAGCCTGAGTCTTTACATGATAATCTAATGACTGAAACATCAAATCAAACTCTTGAGTCTGAAAACCTTCTTCTCAAAAAGACCATTGCCCAGTGTCATAAAGATTTTTCAAAACTAGAGGCACATTGCATCTCACTTGAACTTCAAATGCAAAACGAATCTCTAAATTCGGGCAACAATGGTCAATCTTTGAATGAACAAAGAAAACGTATGGATACATTAGTTAAAGAAAATGAGCTGTTAAAAGGTCAAATTCAAGAAAAGGTGTTTGCACATGCTGCATTGCAAAACAAATTAAGAAGACTGACTGGCCAGAGTGTGGATACTAAGTTTGCAAAACCATCAATCTTGGGGAAACCGCCTTCTCAAACAAACAGAAAACAATCAGTGGTTAGACAACCTACTGCATTTATATCTGAAAGACTTAAATTTTCAAAATCTTGGTTTGCCTCCCAAGTTGTTGAGAATAACAATTTGACAAAACCAGTCACTCCACATTCTTGGCCAAAGGAAAATGCATCTGTGTCTTCTAAATCTCAACACGTGGTTATGCCTGGTTCATCTAGGATTAGTTCGAAAACAGTGTCTAAAACGAGCATTAAAAGTAAAGAGTTTTATGGCAAATATGACATGTACAAGAACTATGATCTAGAAAAGGCTAGGAAAAAAGCGCTACTTCAAAAGGATGGAATTCTAGGTTCAAAACCTCGTGTGATGCTTTCCACTGTAGTGCAAAACACTGCCAGTAGTAGCACACCAAAACCTAGGAGTTCTCAACAAACTAATAGGAATTGGCTAGCATCTAAGAGTAGTTGCGTAAATAATCATGTTGTTTGTGCTTTAAAATATCTTCAAAAAGGAAATTCACTTGAAAAGGCTCAATCGACTAAGACAAACAAACCCGTTGAACCAAAAGTCATAAGTCAGAAACCTAAGAAGTGGATCAACATAGGACGTAGGTTTTCTCTAAGAAGTGATGCTCCCACATTTCATTCAACTGCATCTAAAAGGAAAACATCTCCTAGATCTAACACTAGGTGGGTACCCACGGGTAGAATATTCAAATCAATTGGTCTTAGGTGGATTCCTACAGGAAAGATTTTAGACATTTGCACCAAAACTAATGTGATCTCCACAACTTCTACCTCTGAGACTAGAATGAAAACCATCGGTATTGTGTGTTCGAGTGTCAAGAAGATAATTGACACTACATCTTTATGCTTCTAACATCTGGAACCCAGTTACTCTTGGGGATCCTTGTTCTCTGTTTTCTTGTCTCTTCTTTCTTTCTGTGCAGATTCAACAGGTATGACTTCGGAACAAATCAGTATTCGGACCCGAGCTTAATGGATTGGCTTCTGAGCACAACAGCTTAGGACCCGTAATCAACCGTTTAAAAAGTACTTCAGCAATGGCTTCTGAGCAAAACAGCTTAGGACCCGCATCTAACCGTCTAAACTTTTCGAAATCTTCGGCTGAACCATTGTCACTCTCTCGCAAGGAATTGGAAACCCTGTTTGCTCAACTGTTTGATGATTCAATTGAAAACCGTCCTCAAGAAGTCTCACCAATTTTCGCTGCACATCCTGAGAATATTCAACAACCACTGTTGAGAAAGACGGTCCTCCAAGTGAATCTCCAACAACAGCAAGGCAAACTGCTTCCAACTCCAGACAATCAGCTGAAGATCCATAACAACAATCAGTACCACAACTTGCAGATTATGATGGAAATATTTTCTTCAATCCATTTGCACCGACTCCAACCGTTCTTGATATAATAGAGTCGTCTTCTCGCAATTTGGATCCGTCTAATATGCATACGTTCTAACAACATCACCCTTCGACACATCATTGGAATTATATGGATTTGGAAAATAAGCTGGACGCAGAAGGCACAGTGATTCGCAACAAATATTGTTTAGTTACAAAGGGATACAGTCAATGAAGCAGGATTGTTCATCACTGTCATCAACAAAAGCTTTGTATATAGACATGTCTGCTTTTTAATGCTCACGTCAGTTAGATGAGAACTTAGCTCATGGACTACGGCCATGTATCTGACTAGATCTCAATGTACTGAGACTCAAAGTGCGTTCTCTGCAATCTCTTGTAACACCATTCATTATTCCAAAGCCCTACAAATTGCTCTCCGCTACCATTTCATCTCAGAGCATGTCGAGAAGGGTACAGTTGAATTATATTTTGTGGGTACTGAGTACCAATTAGCGGACTTACTTACAAAACCCTTAGCTCCATCAAGGTTGGCAAGTTTAGTTCACCAAATTGGTTTGCGATGTTTGACACCATTTGATTTACAAAAGTTTTTAAAACAAAAGTAAAGTGTCAAACATCAACAATTTTACTATCTTTGTATAATAACTTTTATTTTATTTCTTAAAAAAAAAAAAAAAAAAAAAAAAAAAAAAAAAAAATCTTCTTTCTTTGTGTACAAACTTCTAATCTTCAAAACTATGTTCCTTTATTAAAACAAATTTTGCTTCACATTGTCAAAATGGAACATGTTTTGAGGGGGAGAAAATTTTTCACAAAATCATGAAGTTTGCACACCTAATCATTATTCTTCAAGGATTAACTGTTTCTTCATCATTCGGATTAAAAACTCATTTTAAAAAGGCTCTATGATCTCTCGAATTAAAATGTGTAAAAATGTTTCACAAAATAAATGCTAATTCGAGGGGGAGAAAAGAAACTTTTCGGCAAGGATTCCAATTTAACCATGTTTAGACTTCAAATGGAAAAGTAGTTAACCTTTAATGAGTAATGTTCACAAAAGTCTTAAACTTAGGTAAAAGGACATTGCATGAAAAATTAAAACATGCTCACATCAATGTTTTTCACAAATGTTCTCAAAAGTTTCACACATAATCAGACTAACAATTTTTTATCCTCGATTTCTTTTCAATTGTGAGTTTCAAATTTCTTTATGCTTGTTGTCTAATCGTTCCCTAAATGTTTCAAATGTTTTCAACGGTCAAAAGGGCATAATCGGAAACTAGGGTTCATGTAATTATCGATCGGGGCATTTCTTTTTTATGTGTTTAGTCTATTTAATTATTTCATATAACTTTAGAGAACACTAAAGAATGCTCGATTGGTGTGTTTGCACGATTAGAAACAACATAAGTTTGTAATCATGTGATTTAGGGTTTAAGATGTCGATGTCTTTGCTGCTACTACTAGGGCATTTGTTTGTACAATATTCTTGCATTTTGATGCTAACATGCGTGCAAAGTCTCAATTCATGACCCCAAACCATGACAATAATTGGAAAATTTCGAGTGAAAGAATGAATTAATCTGTGATCTTGTGTGTTAATCTGAGTATTCTGAGCACTTAGGAAGATTTAGAATGAGTTTTTTGATTCATCCGCATACTTGTTTATGCCTGATGCATTTTTCTCTGTGTGCAAGTACATGTCATCCCATTGAAAGTCAAAACATCAACAATTGTCAAAATGTTTCTCACGGAACATACTTTGAGGGCAAAGGGTTAAATGTGTTAAAAGGCTTAAACTGGTAAAAGGATTCAAAATGGTGAGAAACAATTTTTTTTCCAAACTCTACACTCTCGTTTTACTTCGGTAAAGCAAGTGTGAAGACCAAAGCAAAGTTGTTCTAAACTTTTCAAATTTTTCAAAATCTGGAATGCTTTGGCTACGATAAAAGAATGACTCGGATTTGGGCATCCCTAATACCGGAAGTTTTCCATTCATCACAGAAACAAATCTTCAAAATAGAACCCATGAGGTTCAACTTTAGATGGAAATCTTCTTCTTCAGATTTTAAAACTCAAAAGAGAGACTCCGGGTCTCAAACAACTTTCAACAGTAAAAGAGTTTTAACATTCAAGCATTCTTTGTTGTATAATACTTGATTGTGTTTTCTAAAACATTGAGGAGAATCTTCTCACGAATTTTCAAAAAGTATTTCTTAAATACGAATCAATATTCTGCTCAAGAAGACTATCTCTCAAATAACTTTCATTATTTGAGGGGGAGTATTTTGTTAAAAGAAAACTAATTTTGAATTAAAACAATGGCTTGTGCACGCATTACAGTGCACAACCCGTACTTGTAAAGAAAGGACCCTGAGGTACACATCAGTGCCTCAATCCTAAATATAAGGAGCGAAGGCTTCTTACTTTTGAATAGAATTAATCAAACATTTATGATTTTTCATAATTCTGCTCAAAAGGACAAGTATTTCACCTCAATAAGACCTAATCACTTGTTGAGGGGGAGCACTTGTCAAAAACAAAATACTTTGCTCTAAATCAAAAGTTCTTTGTGAATCTCCCCGTAAGACTCAAAAGGCATATTTTAATCTAAAAGTTTGTCAAAAACATCATTTTATATGCTATTTTTGAGGGGGAGAAAATGAAAAAGTGATTAAAATATACGAAGTCAAAGCTTAAAGTTGTATCTTGTGTGAGCTAGACTCAGATTCACCCAGGAATTGACGAGACAATTAAAGTTAGTTAAATCGAAAAGACTTATCCTCGACGGGTAATAACATCAAGTTAGTTACTAGAGCTAGTTGTCACCTAAAAGCTGACAATGTATCTCTTTAACTAGCCACGTAAGCGTGTCTCGAAAAGGATATGTCTTAGTAGACATGTACCGTCTCGAGAAACTTTCTGTGAACTTGATCAGGCCGGGTAATAACTTCAAGCTAGTTTAACTAGTGATGTAAGCGTGTCTCGAATCGGTCTTGTTCACGGAAAGTGAATCAATTCAAAAGTGCTTGCTCCTCCCGCATGTGCAAATTTATTAAACACTTATGAGCACATGTGCAGGGGGAGCCCTTCAAAAGTGTACACAAAACTCTCAAAGTGTTAAACAAAATATTTGATTAACATAAACACTTTGAGAGATTTTCATTCAAAAGGTTTCTTGGCTACTGTCGGAGTTATAAGGTGTTTAAGATAGGAATATCCATCCTATGATCCGCCAGAGCCGGAGGGATCTACCCAAGGACATCTCCCATAGTTAGAACTAGAAGTCCTTAGGTATGATACGAAAAAAAAAAAGGAGAAAAGAATGAAAGGGAAAGAAGGAGTTGAAGAATTAAAAAGAAATGTAAAGAAAAGGGTGAAAAGAAATAGCCCTCCATATGTTCAACCTTAGGGCAGACACCGGGTTCAATACGTATGCTACTGGTTGTTGCAAAAGACAACACCGGTATTGAAGATAAAGTCGTCATGGACCCAGTGACGCAATGCACTAAACCTTCTTAACCACTCAAGTTCTCTTAAAAGGACTTGTTTCATTCTCACGGGGAACCCACGTAACCTATCGACCTATCTCTTAGAGACGGTTGATATTGAAGCAGGAGACTCCTCCCCAGTCTCCGCATAAGAAACCTAGGTGTGCACTTATAGAGTCTAGAGCCTTGAGATACATCAAAGATCTCTTAGGAACAATTAGTATTTCTACAACTGGTGTTCTACATCAATGGACATCAGTTGTAAATTATCGAGTCCTTCGCAGATCTTAGCAATCTGTCGAGAACGTTTATGAGAGGATTACGTAAGTATTTCTCAATGATTGAACGGAAATCCTGCCAGGGTCAACATCAAACAGCCCTGACAGCAGGTCACTTCGGTAACCTCACAAGGGTTACGCTTAGTGTTTGCGGTGGTTCCATTACGGTCTACAGTCGTGGAGTGATCCCCAGTGACTCACTCAGTCATTGAGCTACTTAGTAGGTCTCGTAAGCTCCTTCGGGAGTATCTGATATGGGAACGGCCTTGATAAGGATTAGAAGGAGTCTTCACACTATGCTGTTGACGATCTCTAGTTCCTTAACTGTAAGTACCAGATGTTTTATTGCTAACTGTTTACATGCAGGGTTACATCATTTCCATGGCGACAGATTCCACATGCTCATACATGCATCTTGAAGTTATCAAAAGCTCCCTCAAAGATCAAAGCAACACAAAGTTCAAAGAAAGATTCTACGCAAAAAAGGAAGAATCTACAAAGTTTAAAGACTAAAGATCTTAAGTGAAAGAAAGGGACTACGTGCATGTATAAGTCAGAATTCAAAGATGTATGAGCATGTTGGAATGGCAGACAACCACCACAGACGCAGAAGTGACGCATGGCAGATAACTTCATAAGATGATCACTACCTCATCAACAAAGATAAAAGGACAATGAACGATTTTGAAGACGTCTAAAGCCTTGAAAGTCAAAGATTAAGATGAAGACGTCAAGCAACCGTGATGACCGACCCTTAGGGGGAGATTGTTGGGATCATACTTTTATATTTAGTCAAGTCTCGGTCATTACATTTTGTAATAAGATGATCACAACTACATCAACTAAGAACAAAGAACGATGAATGATTTAGAAGACGGCTAAAGCTTTGAAAGTCAAAGATCAAGACGAAGACGTCAAGCAACCTTGATGACCGACCCTTAGGGGGAGATTGTTGGGATCATAGTTTTCACTATTTTATCAAGTCTCGGTCATTTGTAATAATGTTAGGTTGCTTAACTATTATTTACTTTCATTTACTAAATGTATTAAGTTTACTAGGCTTAAGGTATGTAACCCATGGGCCTCAAAGCCCACGAAATGATGAAAGGAAGGAGAGGGAGTGTTGCCCTAGCTCCTTCCCTATATATAGAAGCCTTAGGTCATTTGTAAACTTGGTTGGTTAATTCATTATTCTAAGAAAACTCTTCCATTTCTATTTCTCTTATTGTCTTAATCAACCATCTCTCATTCTCATCTCTTTTCTATCATTCTTATACTTGTGTTTACATAAAGTGTGACCTAACAACCCCGACCCACAAAATCCCTATCTTCTAGGAACGAGAATTGAGTATGAACATAATTCCTATCCATTCTATTATTAAACACATATTAAATAAACATATAAGGAAACAAAATAACTTGCTTAAAACTCGAGATATTTGACCGAATGATTCGAGGCATGGGATGCTCCTGCATCATCCTCCCCGTCTTGAAAAGGAGGCACCCCTGATTTCAGGTCATCGTCTAAATCACCCTCATACGGAGACAAATCAGCAACATTGAAGGTAGCCGACACATTGTAATGCCCAGGGAGTTCAATTTTATACGCGTTGTCATTAATCCGTTTGAGAACTCGAAAAGGACCATCAACACGAGCTTGCAATTTTCCAAAACGACCTGCTGGGAACCTCTCTTTACGCAAGTGAATCCAAATGAGATCTCCTTCCTTGTACACAACCTGCTTACGATGTTTATTGGCTTGAGCTTGATATTTTTCAGTGTTTTTAATAATAGTGTCTCGCACTTGTGCATGAAGTTCTTTAATCTCTGCAGATCAGTCATCTCCCTCAACACTAATCCGTTCCGTGATTGGAATTGGTGCCAAATCTAGCGGAGTAATTGGCTCTCGCCCATACACAATAAAAAATGGACTCCTCCCTATCGTGCGATTAGTGGACCTATTGTAAGCGAATTCAGCTTGGGGCAATGTAAGATCCCATTGTTTCGGATTATCATCAACGAGTCTACGCAACAAATTTCCCAAACTTCTATTAGTGACCTCCGTTTGTCCGTCGGTTTGAGGATGGTGTGAACTGCTAAATTGTAATTTTGAACCTATATGAGTCCAAAGTGTGCGCCAAAAATGACTTACAAACTTGACATCCCGATCCGACATGAGTGTTTTTGGCACACCGTGAAGTCTCACAATTTCAGCAAAATATAACTGTGCAACACTCGCATCGTATGTTTTAGAACATGGCACAAAATGGGCCATTTTAGAAAACCTGTCAACGACAACCATAATCGAGTCCTTGTGACGTTGGGTGCGAAGCAAACCCATAAGAAAATCCAAACTAACATCCTCCCATGGGGCTGCGGGCACAGGTAGCGGAATGTAAAAACCCGCATTAGTATGTTGCGTTTTTGCAACATGGCAAACACGACATCGTGCAATGATACGTGAAATGTCCCGTTCCATTTTAGGCCAATAAAAACGACCACGTATTAAAGCAAGTGTTTTGTCTCACCCAAAGTGTCTGGCTAAACCCCTCGCATGACTGTCCAGAATAATTGAGTCCCGAAGAGACATTGGAATGCAAACCCGCCGACCTTTAAATAGGTACCCATTCTGTTTCGAAAAATCCCGAAAGGGTGTAGTAGCACAAGAGCTCCAAATGGTACGAAAATCTGGATCATCCTGGTATAAGTCACGAAAAGTATCAAAACCCGGTACCTGAATTTGTAATGATGAGGTAAGAACATGTCACCGGCTCAAAGCGTCAGCAACAACGTTGGCAGACCTTGCTTTATGACGGATTGTGAATGAATATGCTTATAGAAATTCCACCCACTTGGCATGACGAGGACTGAGTTTATGCTGGCCGTTGATGTATTTTAGAGCTTCATGGTCAGAAAAGAGAACAAACTCAGCAGATAATAAATAATGCCGCCAATAATCCAAGCTTCTAACGATCGCGTAGAATTCCTTATCGTAAGTGGAATATTTGCAGGGAGCTTCGTTAAACTTTTCACTAAAAAATGCGATTGGCCTTTGATTTTGACTCAAAACTCCCCATATACCAAGCCCAGATGCGTCACACTCCACCTGAAATACTTCATCAAAGTTAGGAAGGGCTAACACGGGTGCTTGCGTGACCTGTTGTTTTAGTTCGGCAAACGCTTTATCAACTTCCTTGGTCCACTTAAACTTTCCCCCTTCATGCATTCCGTCATGGGCGCAATGATACTACTAAAATTGTGAATAAAACGTCGGTAAAAAGATGCTAATCCATGAAAACTACGAATATCATGAATCGTAGTGAGTGTAGGCCAACTCGTAATTGCTTCGATCTTTGTGGCATCCATCCGAATGCCTTCTCCTGAAACCAAATAACCAAGAAAGATAACCTCATTAGTAAGAAAATGACACTTTTTTTCGTTGGCGTATAGTTTTTGTTCCCGCAAAACACATAAAACTTGTTGTAGATCTGACAAATGTTGCGTGGTATCACAACTGTAAACCAAAATGTCATCAAAATAAATGACAACGAAACGACCAATAAATGGTTTAAATATGTGGTTCATGAGACGCATGAAAGTGCTTGGAGAATTTGATAAACCGAATGGCATTACCCTCCATTCATACAACCCGTCACGTGTCTTAAAAGTTGTCCTCCACTCATCCCCAAGACGCATGCGAATCTGATGGTACCCACTTCGTAAATCAATCTTGGAGAAAATTCTCGCTCCATGTAACTGATCAATTAGGTCATCGAAACGAGGAATAGGAAATCGATATTTTACTGTTATCTTGTTGATGGCTCGGCTGTCTATACACATGCGAAAAGTACCACCGTGTTTCGGGACCAACAAGGCCGGGACGGCACACAGGCTCATGCTTTCACGTATTAAACCCTTCTCAAGTAATTCATTGACCTGTTTATGTAATTCCTCAAACTCTTTGGGATTCATGCGATACACCGGCTTGTTCGGGATAGTAGAACCCGGAATGAAATCAATGCAATGTTGTATGTCTCTCATTAGCGGTAGACCAGTTGGGATGTCATCGGGAAACACATCCTGAAACTGAGACAGTAAAGGTTGGACTAAGTCCGGAACGGGATTCACCTCGGTGATTACTAAAGCATGCATGCTTAATTGAGGATTAAGTTTTGTTAACCCTACCAGTTGCTATTTGGTAAGAATATGGGCATCAGCATTCTGGCGAGTATCAAGTGGCGCTAACACAATATTTAGACCCTCCTTTCTAAAGCTATATGTTGGGATCATACTTTAGTATTTAGTCAAGTCTCGGTCATTACATTTTGTAATAGGTTGCTTTAGTATTATTTATGATTATTGTTTAGTTAATAGGCAACATGTGAAAGCCCATAAGGCCTTAAAAGCCCACGTATGAAAGGATAAGGGAGGAAGGGAGTGTTGCCCTAACTCCTCCCTTATAAATAGAAACCTTATGTTACATTTTATTTTGTTGGTTATTTGATTATCTTAGTGAAACTCTTGCACTCTCACCTTTCATATTGTCTTATAATCAACCACCTCTCATTCTCATCTTATTTCTTTATCAATCATACTTGTGTTTACATAAATGGTGACCTAACAAGTGGTATCATTCGCCTACTAGAAGTTTGAAGTGTATCTCTTTGGTTAACGTGGGGATTGGTGTTCATTTCTTCATCTTTTTGCATTTTTCTTTGTTTCTTTCACTCAAATCTTGAAGCTTGGATAAGTTTCAAGGTTGATATAGTGATTTGAAGCTTAGTTTTGGCATAAAGTTGTGTTTTTTAAGGTTTTTTTAAGGTTTTATAGCTTCTTTGATATTGGAAAACTAGTTTTTGGGAGCAAAATCTTCAATATTTAGTGTTTTCTAAGTATTGGTGAAGTTATTTGATCAAAAGTACCTTATTTCTAGGCATTTTTCCTTCAAAAATTTGAGATTTTTCAAGTTTCTGACCAGTTTACGCGTAATATTGGTGAATAGTACGATTCTGTAGCTGTCAACAGTACTTTTTGTCCTTTTTACGCATAACTTTGGCCTAAAACCCTTTTCTTACGCATAATATAGGCTTAAACCCTTTTCTTACGCGTAAAATAGGCCAAAACCCTTTTCTTACGCGTTAAATAGCCTAAAACCCTGATCCTACGCGTAACTTGCTCCTTTACGCCTTAAAACCTACGCTTAAGTTTGATTCTACGCGTAAGTCAGAGTTACGCGTAACTTGCCAGAGTTTACGCGTAAGCTTCATCAACGATCTTCTCCTTGTGTTCCGGTGACTCAGTACTTCCCTAGCTTGGATAAGTTAGTGGATTACTTCGACTTCGGATATCTTTCAAGCTTGGATAAGTTTGAAAGATTTGTTTGGTTGTTTAAACCTTACGCATAAGTTTAAACTTACGCATAAGCCTAAACTTACGCGTAAAGAGAAAACTTACGCATAAACTATTAGTTTACGCATAATCTACTCTTTACGCATAACTTAAAGTTTACGCGTAAGATTAAGTTACGCGTAAGAATTGAACTTACCCCAAGGATTTTGCAACTTACTCAAAGGAACGTGCATTTCATTCTTCTACAAAGATCCATTTCTACACAAGTGTTCTAAGATGTCTCAACCACCTAATCACTACTTCCCTCACTCTTATCCTCAGCAACAACAACCTCAGCAGTATCAGCAACAACAACCTCAGCAGTATCAGCAACAACAATACCTTCCGCACATAATGAATCAACAACCTCCTAAATACAATCCACAACAACATTACCTAATGATGCAACAACAGCTCATTCCTCAACAACAATCATATCAAGTGCCACTACAAAACACTCAGTTTTCCTCCAAACAACCTCACTGGTTTGACAGAATGTGTGAAGTTATTACAACTCAACAATCCCGACATGAGGCAGGATCACTTGAAACACCTCCAATGCTTACACCTGGAAATTATGTTCAATGGTCAAGTCGATTCTTAAGATTTCTTGAATTAAAGAAACCTCATGGGCAGTTCTTAAAGCAAGTGATACTTGAAGGACCATTTGAGTGGCCAACAAGATTTGAAGCTGGTGATCCAAATGCTGATCCTCCACGTCCTCCTGGTGATAGACCCCTTCCAGAATCTGCACTCACTGAAGAACAGAAACTACATCGTGAAGCTGATCAGTATGCAATGGCTTATATACTTCAAGGTATACCTAATCCGATCTATCGAAGTGTCGATGCTCAGAAAACAGCCAAAGCTATGTGGGAACACGTTCATCTCCTCATGGAAGGAACTCAATTGAACAAAGATGACATGGAATCCAAGCTATACATGGAATACACTGACATCACAATTGAACCTGGAGAGTCACTTGAATCCTACTATCATCGTTTCACAAATGTGGTCAATGATCTGGAACGTCACAAAATCACAGTACCAAGGATCGCTGTGAACTCCAAATTTGTTGGTAGTCTTGGCCCTGATTGGCATAAATATGTGACATTTGTTCATCAAACGAAGAATCTTCATGATGCTCCATATGGTTTGTTGTATGACTTTCTGAAACACCATGAACCTGAAGTGGAAAAAGATCGAGCTCTACGAGGAGGTTACACACCCACAACAACACCAAATTCTTTGGCTCTCGTAGCTCAATCTCCCTATGCTCCACCACCACTGTCAAATCATGCATATGTTCAAGAGCAGAACTACTTCAGTTATCCACAATCTTCCACCTCAAACCAAATGGTCCCTTATGATTCATCTCCACAAGATACTTCTACTCAACTTGTTCCGTCAAACAACAATGATGCTGTGTACTACTCCAACTGCAATGATGATGACGATGATGACTTTAATACGTTGAATCAGGGACTTGCTCTTATTGCTCGTGCTTTCAGCAAATTCTCCAACAAAACGAACAACCGTCAACGTTCATCTTCTAATACCAGGAATCAAGCTGTTGTAAATGATGGAAGAGTGGAAATTCAGAATCGTAACTATGGTAGATCTGGTTCAGGAAGTTCTTCAGGAAGTTATGGGAATGGTCAGAGGTTTAGTAACAATAGTGGGTTCAGGAACAACTCAGGATCTTCTCAGCAAAGGTCTGAATCAGTTGCTACTAGGAACTCCAACTCAGGGAATGCAGTGTGGTGCTACAATTGTAATGAACAAGGTCATATAGTGACTGCATGTCCCAAACCGAGAACTCGGGGTAGTAAGTTTCACAAGCAGGCACTACTTATGGCTCTTCAAGATGAAAAAGATGGACATTTCCCTGAACAGGATAACAACTTCATGGCAAATGTGAACAACGATGATGACATGGAAGATCTGGAAGCCAATGCTGCTGTGATGCTTATGGCTAACATGCAGGAACTTAAGCTCAATGATTCAGGTCCAGTGTATGACACTGATGGCTTGTCTCAGGTACATGACCTCAATGATTGCTTTATTAATGAAATTGTCTCACCTTCTGCCTCTGAATCAGATATGGCGCAAGTTGTTCCATCTAAATCATCTTCATCATCTCAACAAGATGAAAAAATAAGCACAGTTGTCATATTTGATGATGACACAGTTGTTTCATTTGATGATCCTATTGAGTATGATAAACATGATAATTTAGAACAACATGAACCATCATTTGATCCAGACCCTGACCTCATAATGTTATCTAAACAACTGAATGCTCAGCAATTGCTAATTGCAAAGTGCAACGAGAAAAACAAAGTTTTAAAAGAAACTAATGCAGCACTTGCAAGAGATATTGAGTGTTATAAAATCCAGCTTTCTAATCAGGAAGAAAAGATTAAACATGCTAAAAGTTTTGAAAAAGCTTTTCAAGATTCTTACAACAAAGAACAAGATCTTCAACGCAAAATGCAAGATTTAATTGAGTCAAATGGAAAGTTGATTTCAAAACTTGAAAGTGATAAGTGTGCATTGAAAACACAAGTTGAACGTCTTAAAAGAGATCTTTCAAAAACTGAAACAGAATTGTCAAGTTGTAAAAAGGATTTTTGTGAACATAAAATACGAAAAAGGAAGTATATCGACGATTTACTCGGCGATATTGTTGATCTTGAAAAACAACTCAAAGAATTTCGTAACATTGTTTACAAACACGGGAACTCAGTCACAACAATTCAGAAATTTACTTTAAAACCGAGACCCGATAAACGATTTGCACTTGGTGATTACCACTCAATGTTTCTTCACACGGCATTCAAAGATATTCCAAAAATTTACAGTATGGATTATTTAATGGATAATACGATTGTGCGTGCTGTTGTTTTTGATACTGAGGAAGAAGAAGAACTTGAAGACGAGAGTCGATCCAAAATGAGTCATGTTCAAAACTGGACACCATATGATTACTCAAAAGCTCCACCAATTTCGAAATCTTTTGTTACTCAAAAAGAATTACCTGAGAAATCATGGTATATCACTGAGTCATATGTTTCATCTCACAATGCGGCTCCTGTCCAAACTGTTGCACAAATTAATGGTCCTTTACCATCATCCGGTGAACTTTCACCTTTACCAAAAACGTGTCGTGTCTTAAATTATTTCAAAACTTTTATGGAAGACATCGAAATTTTGGAGGAAACAATTGAACGTAATTCTGAAATTAAAATTGAAACTTTTCAATCTGCTTATGAGCGAGAAAAGAGAGATATTTTTCAAAAACAAATGAAGCCAATTGTTCAACACCTCCGTCTTTGTGCTACACGTTGGGATCAGGAACTTCAAAAGGAGGTGAAAAATATGATTCACGTTTTCAACTCTACTGAAAATGAGATTTTGGCTCAAAAGCAAAGAAATAGAGTTTTAAAAAATGATGCTGATCGACTCTTGGAACAAGTTCTCAATGCTGATATTTTGTCTGTTATCATGAATGATCTCTATAATTCTGGTACTTCTATGCTTAAGTATGATCATTGTGTTGATAATAATCTGTTGAATGAGGAAATTGAGACACTCAGAATGGAAAACGAAAAGCTGAGAATTAAAAATGATGATGTGACAAAACAATTTTCAAAACAAATCAGTCTACTCAATCAAAGGCTTGAATGGTGTCAAGCTAAAAGTCTTGAAAGGGAATTGAAGTTTCAAAGTCACAATGTTTCAAACTCTTGTCAACTTTGCAAAAACAATGAGTCTTTAAAAGGTTTGTGTCTCAAATACGAGAAAGAAATTGCGAAGTTAAAAATTGAAAATGACGAATTTCTACAAAACCACATAGACATCAAATATTACAATGGTATACTTGAGTCTAATATTCAGGATAAGAATCACATCATCATCGAGTTGAAAGAGAAAATCAAAATACTTGAAAAAGGAAAGATGGTTGACACCACGGTGATAGCACCAGGAATGTATAAATTAGACAAAACTGATAAAGGAAAGGTTGTTCAAAATACTAATGTTGCAAACTCCACTTCTACAGGACTAGTCTCCCCTACTAGCGTTAGCAGACCCAAGCGAAACAGTAAAAAGAAGAATAGGCTCTGGCAACGTAAGAGAGGACAACTAGAAGCTCAAGAAGTAGAAGACCAACTTAGGAATTTGAATAAAACTCATGTTGCATCAGATTTAGATTCTAATCTGGCAAATTGTAATCAAAATCTAAATGTAACGAATGATGAACCTTTGAATGTTTTGAATATTAATGCATCTTGTGTGTTTTGTCGTAAAAGCGTATCATCTGGTGATCATACTAAATGTTTAGCTAATTCTCTACTCAATCGTCATAAGAAACGTAGGACACGCATTCCTTCTAGGCCCATTATTGCCTCTAAGTCTAACTTAGGAAAGCCGTCTTCTACGGTCTCTAATGATGTTGAAGTTACCCCCATAAGTGTCGAGAACAAATCTAGGACAGAGCCAACTACTAGTGCATTTAACATTAAGAAAGCAAATACTAGTTGGAATTGGCAACGTTGGTTACAACACAAACCAGACTTTAAATGGATCCCTAAATTGTTGAATACATGTGTTTCTAACCAACAGGAACCCACAATTTCTTTGGGTTCCACCCTTACTTCTGTTCCATCCGTGTCTTCTTCTGGTGATGCAGGTGGTACAGATTGTTCTCTGGATTGTTGATAGCGGATGCACCCGACATATGACAGGCAATCTCAAACTGTTACACAACTTTGTCTCAAAGTTCATTTGCACTGTCAGATTCGGGAATGATCATTACGCTTTAATCATGGGATATGGTGACTTTATCAGTGGGAACATCGAAATAAGCCGTGTTTATTATGTGGAAGGCCTTGGACACAACCTTTTCTCTGTTGGTCAATTCTGTGATGGGGATCTAGAAGTTGCATTTCGTGAGAAAACTTGCTTTGTTCGTGACTTACAAGGAAACGATCTTATGTCTGGCTCCCGTGGCTCCAATCTTTATACAATTTCAATGTCAGATATGATTGCAACATCTCCGATATGTCTTCTCTCCAAAGCAGAATCAACTAAATCTTGGTTATGGCACAAACGTCTTTCACACTTGAATTTCAAAACTATGACTGACCTTGCTCGTTACAAACTTGTTGAGGGATTTCCAAGATTCCGTTTCACCAAAGATCACTTATGTCCTGCCTGTGAACAAGGAAAAAGTACTCGGGCTCATTTTCCTTCAAAACCTGAGCACAGTACGAATCATGTTCTACAACTGCTTCATATGGATTTGTGTGGACCGATGCGTGTTCAAAGTATCAACGGTAAACGCTACATACTAGTAATCGTCGATGATTTTTCCAGATGGACTTGGGTTTATTTTCTACGAAGTAAAGATCAGGCTCCTTCAATGATCATCACCTTTCTCACTAAAATTCAAGTTCAGTTACGCAACACGGTACGAATAGTTAGAACTGACAATGGAACTGAATTCAAAAATCAGACACTTAGGTCATTTTATGAGAAAGCAGGAATTGAACATCAAACATCTATTCCTAGAAGCCCAGAACAGAATGGAGTTGTTGAAAGACGCAACAGGACGTTAGTGGAAGCTGCTAGAACTATGTTGATTAATGCTCAATTACCTGATTACTTGTGGGCAGAAGCTGTTTCAACCGCATGTTATACTCAAAACCGTTGCATGATCACAAAACGCCATCGCAAAACACCATATCAAATTGTTCACAAAAGGAAACCGAACATCGATTACTTTCATGTATTTGGAGCACTTTGTTATCCGAAAAATGATCGTGGTGATTTAGGTAAACTTAAAGCAAAGGCTGACATTGGAGTGTTCGTTGGATACTGTGAAAATTCTAACGGTTTTCGGATATGGAATCGTCGAACAAGAGAAATTCAAGAAACCATTCACGCTAATTTTGATGAGCTCACACAAATGGCTTCTGAGCAACACAGCTTAGGACCCGAATTTAACCGTCTTAATTCTCCGGCATCTTCGGCTGAACCATTGCCACTCAACCGCAAAGAATTGGAAACCTTGTTTGCTCCACTGTTTGATGACACAATTGAATACCGTCCTACTGAGGTCCCACCGAATTCCGCTGCTCAACCTGACAATATTCATGTACCAGACTCACCTCAACAAACTTCTACATCTGTTGAGAGAGACGGTCCTCCAATTGCTTCACCATCTACAGTAGAACAAACTGTTTCTAACTCCCGCCACTCAGCTGAAGATCCAACACCACTATCAGTTCCACAATCCGCAGAGCATGATCCTGATGCGTTCTTCAATCCGTTTGCACCAGCTACTACTGTTCCTGATATAGCTGAGTCGTCAACACGCAACTTGGATCCTGCCAACATGCGAGATACATATCAACTACACCCTTCAACACACAAATGGACCCGAGACCATCCTCTAGTTCATATTATTGGCCATCCAGATGCACCAGTTATGACAAGACAACGACTTCACACAGATGGAGAAACTTGCATCTACGCACTCACAGTTTGTCATGAAGAACCCAAGAACATTAAAGATGCAATGACTTATGACAACTGGATTGAATCTATGCAAGAGGAATTTCAGCAATTCATAAGATTAGAAGTCTGGGAATTAGTTGAAAGACCTGACGGAGTCTTTGTCATTGGGTTAAAATGGATATGGAAGAATAAGCTTGATGCTAAAGGCACTGTCATACGAAACAAATCACGTCTGGTAGCGAAAGGATACTCTCAACTGGAAGGTCTAGATTTTGCTGAATCTTTTGCTCCAGTGGCTCGACATGAAGCTGTTCGGATCTTTTTGGCCTATGCCGCACACAGGAATATGATAGTATTCCAAATGGATGTCAAAACAGCATTTCTTAATGGCGATCTCCGTGAAGAAGTTTATGTTAGCCAACCTGAAGGCTTCGTTGATCCTGAGCGTCCTAATCACGTTTACCGACTCAAAAAGGCACTCTACGGACTCAAGCAAGCCCCACGGGCGTGGTATGACAAACTGTCTACCTTCTTATTGGCCAATAAATTTTCTAAAGGATCGGTGGATCCCACACTATTTACAAAAACCTACGGGGAGGACTTACTTGTTGTTCAAATATACGTCGATGACATCATTTTTGCCTCAACAAAAAGAAGTTACTCTAATGATTTTGCAAAATTAATGAAAGATAATTTTGAAATGTCCATGATGGGTGAACTTTCGTTCTTTCTAGGACTTCAAGTTCATCAATCACCCCGTGGAATTTTTATAAATCAGTCGAAATATGCTCTTGAAATTTTGAAGAAACATGGAATGATGTCTTGTGATACTTATAATACACCAATGGGCTATACCACAAAACTAGATGCTGATTTACATGGGACTCCAGTTGACCCTACCAAATACCGAAGTATGATTGGGTCCCTCATGTATCTCACAGCTAGTAGACCTGATATAGTATTTGCTGTCTTCATGTGCTCTCGCTATCAGTCCAGACCAACTGAAAAACACCTCAGTGAGGTCAAAAGAATCCTTCGATACATAAAGGGAACCATTCACTTGGGGATCTGGTATCCGAAGGATTCTGGCTTTGAACTAATTGCTTTTTCAGATGCTGACCATGCAGGATGTTTAGACACACGCAAAAGTACATCTGGTGGATTACAATTTCTCGGAGACAAACTTGTGTCATGGCAATCTAAGAAGCAGGACTGCACTTCACTGTCGTCTACAGAATCTGAATACGTAGCCATGTCTGCTTGTTGTGCTCAAGTCATTTGGATGAGATCACAACTTAAGGATTATGGCTACCTATTCAACAGGATTCCTATCTACTGTGATTCAAAGAGTGCAATTGCTATCTCCTGCAACACTGTGCATCATTGCAAATCCAAACACATCGATCTCCGATATCATTTCATCAAAGAGCATGTGGAAAGGGGTACAGTTGAACTTTATTTTGTTGGAACTGAATACCAATTGGCGGACTTACTTACCAAATCCTTGGCACCATCCAGGTTTGCTAGTTTAGTTCACCAAATTGGTATGCGATGTTTGACTCCAGAGGATCTGGAAAAGTTTTTAAAACACTATTGATTGTCAAACATCAAAACTATCTTTGTAAATATTCTTTCAAAAAAAAAAAAAAAAAAAAAAAAATGCAAGTATAAAACTCTTTCAACACTATTTTTTTCTAAAATGTCTTCAATCATTTAAAATTAGTGTTGAGGGGGAGGAAAAGTAACGTTTTTCTTAATTACCAAAATTATTTTTTTTACTTGCATTTTACCAAAAACATTTACGTTTTATCTACTAAGTTGATTCAAAAGGTTTTCGAGTTACTCTCCTTGATCAAAACCAATTAATTTTACCATGTTCTAAGGTCGAGGGGGAGTACGACAAGTTGTTCTTATCATTTCTTGGAGTTAATATACGAATACTATATGTGTTAAAATGGTTAGGCATTAGGTTTAAAAGTTTTGAGAGGTTAAGGGACTAAAATTGACACATTTGGTAACTTGTATTAACCACTGTCAAAACAAGCATTGACCACTCACATTAACTTTTTCTGCAAACACATTTAATTTTTCACCTACACAATCGAACGACTCACAATCATTCTCTTGATCTAATCAACCATCCTTGAATCTGTAAGTGTGATTATGTTTTGATCATGATTTTGAACTAAGGTTTTTAATTTTATAACAATCCAACGGCTCAATCTATCACAATCGATTAATTTGTTTTTTGAGTTATGCGTAGAATTCATACCCAGAATTAAGTGATGTTTTGATTGAATTTGTTGGTGGGTTTTGTTCATATTATGCTACTAATCATGTTTGTGAACTCCAATCTCACCCAGAATCATCAATTGAGTGATTTGAGTGATTTGGATATTAGGGTTCATACGTATGATTTAGGGGTTCTTGAGGTTAATCATTAGGATTATAAATTGTGATGGGGATAGTGTTTGTGTATGCCTAGGATCATTTTAATATGGGTTAATTGGATTTTAAACATGTTTTGTTCTTGAATCTAAGGTTTAGGGTTCGTAGGTCACTAGCAGATCCTATCTTGTGATTTTGTGGATGATTTGTGTTTATATTTGAACCATATGATCCTTATGTTGATTGAATCACTTGCCCCATGTTAATTCCTACCCAGATTCACGTTTGATTAAGGTTGTGATTAGGTGTTCATGCGTGTTTACGCGTTAAGTTGTATTAAGCATGTTTACGCGTTAAAATGTGTGTATTAAGTGTATTGGATGTGTTATTGATCAGTGGTAATGTTTGTGCACTTTCAGGAAACATACAACTCGAATTTCTAAGGTGAATTTCTGGAAAAAGGTGTCTTTACGCGTTAAATGTTCATCCTACGCGTAAGATTGAATCTTACGCGTAAGATTCGACACGTGGACAAATTGTGTCTTGGATAAGACATAGTTTACGCATAAAATTGTTCTTACGCATAAGTTCTGACCTTACGCATAAGTCTAGAACTTACGCGTAAGTCATTACCTACGCATAAGTTGCAATTTACGCCTAAGGGTAATCCTACGCGTATCTTCAATTTCTACGCTTAAGACTTATCTTACGCGTAAAATTGATCTTACGCGTAAGTTTCACTTTACGCGTAATATTCTAACTTACGCGTAGATTTTGCACTTACGCATTATTTCTATACTTACGCTTAAGTCAGGTTACGCGTAAAGACAGCAAATTACGCGTAAACTTGTCAAATTCCAAAATTTTCTAAGTGTTGGAAATTTTCCAATGTGTAACTTGTTGTAATTGATAAACTTATGTTGTAACTGAATTGTCTTATGTTTCTAACATGTAATATAACTCAAGTTTGTCACATATCAAAAGTTTTCACACACACAAACCCCCACTGATCAACGTCAAACATGCAAATGTAAACATATTCAATGAATGTCTATGCTAACATCATCTACAATTGCCATGTTTGTGTGTTTATGATCTATTCAGATGGCAGAACACAATGACATCCCATACGGACCAGAACCTGAACCCATTCGTGCATGGGAAGATACCTTTCCTGAAAACTACTCCAGAAAGATAGGAAGGAACAACCTGAGAGTCAACTTCAACAAACTTACATGCAATGAGTCTTCTTGCCTTGTTGCAGTTGATGCTCTCATCTATCACCCGTGCAAAGTTCTACTCACCAAATCTGCTGCAGTGGCATGCTTCTACATACATCAGTTTTGGCACACAATCCACCTGGACCTCCTGGAAGAGTCCTTTACTTGTATGCTTCACATGAGACAAGTCACGGTCGACAAGGATCTTCTCCGTAGTGCTCTTGGACTTCCCGAACTTGAACCAAATGAAGAGTATGACCAAGTTCCCACTGAAGAAGAATTGATAGAATGGCTGAGAGATATTGGGTATGATGAGTCTGAAGGGGTCATTACTAGGCACTCTAGGGTCAATATCAGATTTCTTCCACAGCCTTGGAGAACTCTCTACATCATTATTGCCAAGTCACTATCTGGCAGAGACACAGGCCATGAACACCCTAAGCTCCAACATCTCAAGCTGTTCTGGGCTATTGCTAATGTCAAGAAGGTTGATTATGCCAGCATTATCTGGGAAGACATTGTGTGGCACATACAACGCAAGACGACCAATATTCCATTCGTCCGTTTCACCAAACTTCTTATTGCCAGCTTCCTCCATGAATATGATGACATTCCTCAAAGATTGAATGATGAGTTTCAGCACACATACAAGAATGAGGACACACTGAAGGTCATCAAGAGAATGGATACAAGTACAAGGAAACAGGGAAAGAAACTTCCAGATAGCCTCTTAACTGACAATGTCAAGGCTGGAAATAACTACAAGTACTACCTACAAGCCATTGAAGCAGAAAAAGTTGGGTTCTTGGACGAAGCTGCTCTACCTTCACACATGCAGAAGAAAGGTAAGAAAAGTAGCAAATCTGGCAGCTCAGAAAGTTCTACTAAGTCCAAACCTAAGAAAAAGCCATCATCTAAGGTCAGAATTCCTGCAAAGAAACCTACTGCTGAACCTGGCTGGTTTCCCTCACCTCCACCTTCTCCAAAACCTGCTGACTCTGAACAAACCGAATCCGACGAAGGTCCTATTTACAGTGAAGCCTATGCCAATATCACCAAGAAAGTCAATCTTGATGAAATTGACGATAAGGATTTGACGTTTGAAGATTGGGATAAGATTATTGACGAATCTGCTGATCATGCTGAATCCCCCGCACACCTCTATCAACGTCCATTCACCAAAGCTCAGAAGATTTTGGAAGAGGAAAGGATTAGAAGAAAAAAGATGAAGGAACCAGTTACAGCTGTACAAGAGCCTGAAGGCCTTTCAGTCGAAGAAGAAAATGAACGGGCTCTCAACCTCGGTCTCCTTCACAGCCGAATTGATACATTCAATGCTGATCAACCTCCACCTCCAGTGTTCTCTCAGACCACCGAAGCTGGCGGGTCAAGCAGCATTCCTGAGCCTACCACAGGAATCTCCTCAGACTTAGTTGTTTATGATAATCCCTCAGTGTCTCCCACCGACATTGAAATGACAATGGGAGAGGAAGAAGAGGGAGATCCCATGGATACTGATGCTCCAAGACTTATGTCTATGGAAGAAATGGAGCGTAGAGAACGGGCTCAGAAAGAGGAACTGAAAAGAAAACAAGAAGCTGAAGAGGCCAGACTTGAAGAGATTGCTCAAGCTAAACTGGAAGAAACAATCAGAATGGAAGAGAGCAGGAAAGCAGAGGAGGCAGCCAAACTGGCTGAAGAAAAGTCTAAGAAGGAAGAAGAAGAAGCCAGGATGGCTGAAGAACTAAGGCTTAAAGCTGAGGCTGATAAGCTGGCTAAAGAAAAGTTTAAGAAGGATGAAGAAGCCAGACTTGCTGAAGAGCTTAAGCTTAAAGCCGAAGCTGATAAACTGGCTGAAGAACAAAGGTTGAAAGAAGAAGCAGCCAGAGTCAAAGAAGTTGAACAACCCAAACCAAAGAAAGGTGATGACAAAGACTCTACCACCATCATTGAATCATCACAGTCATCCCCTCCTGCATCTGAATCAACACATGACAAATCAATCAAGAAACCGAGCACCAAAGCCTCTGCTGCATCAAAGTTACTCAAGTCAGCTTTCAAAAGAGTACATGAAAAGAAGAGAAGCAAATTGGAAGATCAGGTTGCAACACTTGTAACCCAAGTTGCTGAATTGACTAAGCTGAACTCGAACGTCCAAGAGCTTCAAGACAAGGTTGACATTTTCTTAGCTAAAGACGTAACAGAGAACTTGGAAGCCGCACTAGCAGCTCAAGCACAGGAATACATGGCACAACACTTAGTGGCTGAGCTGAAAGATCTACTGGCACCAATGAGAGACGAACTCACCAAGTTCGCTGAGCAAGCAGTCAAGAAAGTTATCCGATCAACAACCTTCACTCTTCGTGCCGACAAGTCTACTGCTCCTCTACCAGGACTTTCTCTGGATGATTTGGAAGCTCAACTCCTAGAAAAGCTTGCAAACAAGTTCACCTTGACTCCTGAATAAGCAAAAGTCCTGGAAGCACTGAAAGACAAAATGAACAAAGAGTCTTGCAGCACAGAGGCCGATAAGCTGAAACGACAAAGAGATGATGAAGACAGAGATCCTAATTCTCAGGCAAAGAAACAGAAACAAGCCGAAGGACCCTTATCTCAGTACAAATCACCGGTAATCCCTCCTACCACAACAACTTCCTCACAATAACCGAAAGCATCGGGTTCTGCTCCCAAGGCACACGACCATTTCGTATACACCGGTGGTGACGACATACCTCAACCCGATGAAGTTCCAGAACCGTCTCCTAAGAAGAAGAAGAAAGATAAGAAAGGAAAGCATCATCAACCCACACCAGACACCTCATCAAAAGGCACCGAACCAAAGAAACCCAAAACAGTTCTTAGCTGGCTAGATCAAGACAACAGTGCCGAATACTCCTGGTTTGAAAAGATGATCAATTCGCAACCACCACTGGAAGACAATCATGAACCTCAAGATGGTCGAACAGTGGAATATGCTCAAATGATTCAACAAAAGTTTAAGATGAAAAAGATGAATAAGAAAGAGCTGCGAAGAATCAAGAATGATGCTTTCAATCTTCTGAAAGATAGGTCTGCCAACTCAATCGAGCTTGAATACCATCTGGAAAATATTGCTCGAGCTATGTCAAGCAATATTGACTGGATCAATCCTGAATCATATGTCGATCCGGTCACCAAGAAAACCGCACCTTACATTACTGACTGGTCCAAACCACTACCGATGATTGGGAAGCCTAAGGAACCAAAGATCCCTTACAAGTTCTTCTACAACACAGACTTGGAATTTCTGAAACTTGGCAGCAAGATTGAGAAGAAGTATGTTACCTCACTCGCCTTTCTCCCTGCAGCTCGATATCTCAACAATGCCATCGAAGAAGAAGCTTCTGCACTATTCGTTGACAAAGTTGTTGAATATGACCGTAATGCTCTTTATGGTATACATCATTGGCCAAGCAACCGGGCACAGTACTATCGAAGCAGCAGACTTAATCAAACGATGGGTGAAGTAGAAAGTGATCTGAAGATTGTCTCCATTCAATTCATCTCGACTGTCACTTTCTTTGGGTACCCCTTCCTCAGAAAAATCACACTGAAAAGACTTGATGAAAAAGAGTACGATATTTCCGAGTCTGACTTTCCACGACTACGTCTCAACGACATCGAAGACATGTATCTACTCAAAGTTCAAGGAAAACTCTGTGGCTTGCCTAAAGAGAAGTAGCTTGCCTTTATCCAAGCTCTTCTAATCTTCATCAGGCAGATTGTCATAAGAGAAAGAGTTGAAGATCTTCAGTTGGGAGTAGAAAGTTATCAGAAGAAGCTCAATCTCACCAAACCAAACCTGTTCGACATCCCCGACCTTCCACATCTATCTCAGTACACCTTGATCAGACAACCATTTGGGTTCACCTACCGCAGCATTAACGGTCGCAACTGCTTCATGGCTTATGAAGAAATTCATAAGTTCTGTGATGAAACCCTGAAGTTCGTCAGAGATGGGATCAAAGGCAGAATCAATGACATAGAACTGGGAAAATCCAAACGGTGGAACACCAATGAAGCCAGGGATGCTCGCAGATTCATCTTAAGGATTGAGAATAGATTGAAGCGTAGGGATCAGTTCAGGAGATTGGAAAGTTATGTTGGAGGAAGACAAAAGTTTCCGGTGTTGACATTTCAGAGACCTGATTGGTAGATCATTGTAAGAATTTGATTTGATTTGTCAATAATTTACTTCATAATGGTTTGTGCACGCATATCAGTGTACAACCCGATCTTGTAAAGAAAGGACCCTGAGGTACACATCAGTGCCTCAATCCTGATATAAGGAGCGAAGGCTTCTTACTTTTGAGTAGAATTAATCAAACATTTATGATTTTTCATAATTCTGCTCAAAAGGACAAGTATTTCACCTCAATAAGACCTAATCACTTGTTGAAGGGGAGCACTTGTCAAAACAAAATACTTTGCTTAAAATCAAATGTTCTTGGTGAATCTCCCCGTAAGACTCAAAAGGCATATTTTAATCTAAAAGATTATCAAAAACATCATTTTATATGCTATTTTTGAGGGGGAGAAAATGAAAAAGTGATTAAAATATACGAAGTCAATGCTTAAAAGTTGTATCATGTGCGAGCTAGACTCAGTTTTAACCCAGGAATTGACGAGGCAATAAATGTTAGTAATATCGAAAAGACTTATCCTCGACGGGTAATAACATCAAGTTAGATACTAGAGCTAGTTGTCACCTAAAATCTGACAATGTATCTCTTTATCTAACCACGTAAGCGTGTCTCGAAAAGGATCAGTCTTAGTAGAAATGTACCGTCTCGAGAAACTTTCTGTGGATTTGACCAGGCCGGGTAATAATTTCAAGCTAGTCTAACTAGTGATGTAAGCGTGTCTCGAATCGGTCTTGTTCACGGAAAGTGGATCAATTCAAAAGTGCTTGCTCCTCCCGCATGTGCAAATTTATTAAACACTTATGAGCACATGTGCAGGGGGAGCCCTTCAAAAGTGAACACAAAACTCTCAAAGTGTTAACCAAAATATTTGATTATCCCAAACACTTTGAGAGATTTTCTATCAAAGGTTTCTTGGCTACTGTCGGAGTTATAAGGTGATTAAGATAGGAATATTCGTCCTATGATCCGCCAGAGCCGGAGGGATCTACCCAAGGACATCACCATTAGTTAGAAGTAGAAGTCCTTAGGTATGATACGAAAAAAGGAGAAATGAATGAAAGGGAAAGAAGGAGTTGAAGAATTAAAAAGAAAAGTAAAGAAAAGGGTGAAAAGAAATAGCCCTCCAGATGATTCAACCTTAGGGCAGACACCGGGTTCAATACGTATGCTACTGGTTGTTGCTAAGGCGACGCCGGTATTGAAGATTAAGTCGTCATGGACCCAGTGACGCAATGCACTAAACCTTCTTAACCACTCAAGTTCTCTTAAAAGAGCTTGTTTCATTCTCACGGGGAACCCGCGTAATCTATCAACCTATCTCTTAGAGACGGTTGATATTGAAGCAGGAGACACCTCCCCAGTCTCCGCATAGGAAACCTAAGTGTGCACTTATAGAGTCTAGAGCCTCGAGATACATCAAATATCTCTTAGGAACACTTAGTATTTCTACAACTGGTGTTCTACATCAATGGACACCAGCTGTAAATTATCGAGTCCTTCGCAGATCTTAGCAATCTGCCGAGAACGATTATGAGAGGATTACTTATGTATTTCTCAATGATTGAACGGAAATCCTGCCAGGGTCAACATCAAACAGCCCTGACAGCAGGTCACTTCGGTAACCCCACAAGGGTTACGCTTAGTGTTTGCGGTGGTTCCATAGCGATCTACAGTCGTGGAGTGATCCCCAGCGACTCACCCAGTCATTGAGCTACCTAGTAGGTCTCGTAAGCTCCTTCGGGAGTATCTGATATGGGAACGGCCTGGATAAGGTTTAGAAGGAATCTTCACACTATGCTGTTGATGAGCTCTAATTCTTTATCCGTAAGTACCGGATGTTTTATTGCTAACTGTTTACTCGCAGGTACCTTATTTCCATGATGGTAGATTCCAACATGCTCATACATACATCTCAAAGAAAGCTCCCCCAAAGATCCTAACAACACAAAGTTAAGAGAAAGATTCTACAGCAATAAGCAGAGTCTACAAAGTATTATGACAAAGATCTCAATGCATGAAAAGGAACTTCTTGTATGATAAAGTCTAAAGATGTATGAGTATGTTGGAATGGCGGACAACCACCTCAGACGCAGGAGTGACGAACGGCAGACAAACTTCATAACTTATTCACTACATCATCACCAAAGAACAAAGACAAAGAGCAAAGTATATTCATCATCATTCTACCAATTTTGAAGACGTCTAGAGTTTTACATGTCACAAGTGAACGACAAAGATGAAGACGTCGAGCAAACGTGATGACCGACCCTTAGGGGGAGATTGTTGGGATCATACTTTAGTATTTAGTCAAGTCTCGGTCATTACATTTTGTAATAGGTTGCTTTAGTATTATTTATGATTATTGTTTAGTTAATAGGCAACATGTGAAAGCCCATAAGGCCTTAAAAGCCCACGTATGAAAGGATAAGGGAGGAAGGGAGTGTTGCCCTAACTCCTCCCTTATAAATAGAAACCTTATGTTACATTTTATTTTGTTGGTTATTTGATTATCTTAGTGAAACTCTTGCACTCTCACCTTTCATATTGTCTTATAATCAACCACCTCTCATTCTCATCTTATTTCTTTATCAATCATACTTGTGTTTACATAAATGGTGACCTAACACTATATGTGTTCAAAAATCCGTCATGTTTAGCCTTGCGATCATATTGCCACGGTCGTCCTAACAGGATGTGGCACGCATCCATGGGAATTACTTCACACCACACCTCATCATTATATTTCTTTCCTATTGAAAATTGAACAAGACAACGTTTACTAACCTTGATGAAACTCCCTTTTTTAGCCAAGTGAGCTGATAAGGTTCTGGGTGATCTTCTACATCGAGGCCAAGCTTCTCGACCATACTTGTTGCCACCATGTTGTCACAGCTTCCCCCATCAATGATTACGGTACTAACTTTTCCTTTAGTCGTACATTTAGTATGGAAGATATTGTTCCGAAGCCATGACGTATCATCACCGGTTTCGACCACATTCACATTCAAGATATGTTGAGTCACCAATGCTTCTCCCTGGTCAGCATACACGAGTTCGTCAATTTCCTGGACCACGTCCTCATCATTTTCTGTGTCATATACGGGTGTAGTATCATCCACAATTGTGATCAGCTGTTTGTTTGGACATTCCCTTGCGATGTGTCCCAACCCCTGGCACTTAAAACAACGTAGAACTCGCGAGTTAGTGGGGTTTGCTGTAGTACCAATCCCGACATCAACTTGTTTTGAAGAAGATGGTTTCGTGCTATTTGCTACTGGAGGTAGCCGTGAGGGGTTCGTGACATGACTGGTTGTTGCTCGTACCCGGTTTTTTGTTGTTTTTCAACTTTAAGGGCCGGCCAACATACATCCTCATATGTCAAATATTGTTGCAAATGGACTACATCAGCAATATTTGGCTGAAGAGCGCCTAAAAATAGAGCAATTGCTTGTTCCTCTTCTTCGTCCACATCGCACCTCATGCGAAGTCGATCAAATTCGGCGATAAAATCCTCAACAGGTGATGAAGCTTGTTGTGAAAAATTGTGGTATTCTATAAAAGCTTCTTGTCTATGATTAACAGAAAGAAATTTCGCGCGAAATAGTTTCTTCATCTTGGCCCATGTCTCCACTTTGGACTTCCCATCCTTCACGCGCTGATTTTTCACATGATCCCACCACAGCGATGCTGATTTACGCAGTTTAATAGCAACAAGTTTCACTTTCAATTTCTCGGGAACATCCCGCAGGTAAAAAATTCTTTCAACCGTACTCAACCAATCAATAAACTCATCGGGATGTGCCTTTCCCACAAACTATGGAATCTCTATCTTCATTCCAAAGTTGCGCAAAGGGTCATCACGGTTCATCCCACGAAGATTCTGACGATGTGCTCCAGAAGGGTTCTCCTCCTCTACCCAATCGCTTGTTTTCGATGCAGTTTCCTCATCCCAAATCTCGTGTTGGATTTCGAGGTCTCTGATACTCTGTTGCAGGCGTTCAATCTCAATATCGCGTGGGTCTCTCTATTCGACATCGCTGCCACGACCGGCGTTTCTGCGAGCGTTACGAGGAGGTCTACCACGCCCCACCATTTAGACACATGAGGCTCTTGATACCAAATGATGCAGATCTATAGTCCAATGGCCAAAGAACAAGAGAAACGAAACACCAATAAGAAAATCCGCCCAAAGGGTTTTTTGATTTATTATCACAAAACTGAAAACTTGCACTGTCAAAGCCTTACTTTATAGGCAACAAAATAAAACCCGGCCCACAAAATCCCTATCTTCTAGGAACGAGAATTGAGTAGGAATATAATTCCTATCCATTCTATTATTAAACACATATTAAATAAACATATATGGAAACAAAATAACTTGCTTAAAACTCGAGATATTCGACCAAATGATTCGAGGCATGGGATGCTCCTTCATCACATTTCTTAAGCTAATCATGCAAAAGATATCACTCACATCAAAAGATATACATCGATGTTGTTTACGGTCTCTTATAAAATAAAAAAATAACATCACGTAAATACATCCCAATACATATGAAGACTCGAGTTTACCAAAAAAAAAGAAATGCAAAAACCGCATCTTGGCATTTCGTTCTATCGAGTATTTGTAAAGTTGTAGGTCTTGATCACTATACGCCAAGCTAGGGTTGAATTGCTAAAGTGAAGATGACACGTATGACCATTTGAAGTGCCAGACTTGTGTTAAGTCTAACCACATGAGAAGGTTAAGACATCCTCTTCATGGAATTCATCGTCCATTTTGGTGACGCATGTGCCGGTAGTGGAGTTGTTATTTTAATGGATTTCTTAGAATGTAATAATCAATATTTTAAACCATGATCATACGCTATCGTCGAATGTAAAATTTATGTATTAATGAAGTTTTACTTATGTTACGACAAACATGTGCATTGTCATAATCGTAAAACACTACCATATGAAATACAATGATGATCAATTACATCGCAAGCAGCGATCCAATAGGTTAACGGCGTGAGGTGGTTTTTTTTTATTGCACTTTGGATTGGAAAAGTATGGAACGCTTTTGAGGGGAACGAAATTAGACATGGTGCATGTAGAGGTTAATGTGACTTTAACGTATATAAGTGAAAAGAAAGACATAAAAGATTTATCCATAAAGTAAAGCATCTAACATATTTGTATCACTCAATATCGCAAATGTATCGCAGCTGTTGTCTACCTTACGAAGAGTGTCACATCAATCAATCACCAAGTTGTGTAAACGTTCGCATGTATCAACTTCTATCGTTTGATATATTGTTTGAATCGTACTTATCGATTTGTATCGTTAGTTTGGAATTGTAGTTTCCAATGTAAAAATGTTAGCAAGTGGAGAGAGAATGGTAATCTTTGTATTTTTTATTTTGGAGCATGAAAAAAAAAATCACTTTTTAAGCACCTGTGTAAGAGAGTGTAAATAGTGTATCATCTTTCTTCAAATTTCGAATCAATTTATACAATTTTCTGATGCTTGTACACAACGAGTATTTTTCTAGGTGACTAGTTGCGACGGAGTCTAAAACTCTAATGTTTATACAGCTTTAGTTATCAACTCGTTCACTTTAAAAGAGCTTTAACACCAGTTGTGCTCGCGGTGTATCACAAACTTATTTTTGCAACCTTTACGTACATGTATGCATACGTTGTATGTCTTGAGGTTAGGCAATGTTCATCTTCTCTTTAACTAAAGTAATTATATGGGATTTTATGGAGAATTATAATGCAATAATGCATGTTCATGGTAAATCATACACAGGATAGCACGGCATTAGATTCAGCATGGAATATTATTGAGATGATTAGCCTCAATACCGTACCATAATTATTGAGTTGAAAGAATTAAATGTGTATACAGTTTACCTTTCACAACTAGTAAATTTTAACTGTTCAAGTGTGTTTTCGCTACTCATTTATGAAGTTTTCGCTACTCATTTGCACCCACAATCAAAGGTGGATCACTTGACTTCAAATCTCTGCAGATTCAACATATTTGGCACAATCAAAATTTTGCACCCAGAAAAGAAGAATAATAGCAGCTATAATGTACCGTAAGTGTTGAAAATAAACGTTAAACAAATGATGAGCCTATAGCACAAGCACAACAATTTAGACAGTTTAGGCCAAAAGTCAGCAACCTCACATTTCATAGATACAAAGTTCATGTACACAACACATACAACTTATGCATGATGTTGGATATTAGATTTTATATCCATCAAGTGGCAAGTAAAAGCGGATCAAACCTAGAAATTTATTGCTCAGTAACCCTTTGTGTTGTCAAGTTGATGAATGATTCTCTTATACCTGTTTAATGAGCCTAAAATGAAGAAAACGACTCTTAAAAAATAATTCTAACACCAACTTTTTTCAGAAAGAATATATTGGGACAGGAATGAAGAAAAACAAACTGTCAAGAACTTTGAATTCCGATTACAAGGTGTAGGAAAAGATAATGGTTTCACATGCTGATATTAGATATGTGATCAAATGATTTATGAGAAATGGGTCGTTATGTCTAAAACGGGTCAAATGGGTAATGGGTCGAAGATTGCCTAAAATGTATTTAAAAATGCACTAAACCTCCTAAAGTGCCTTATCTATGAAAAAGTACATTACTATACAAGGCCAAAGGTACTTCAGGGTCGACTGGAACCCGTTGTGACCCTACTTCCAAATTACCCACCACTGAATTCGACCCGTTTACCCAACCCAACTGAGCTGCCCATTTATACACCTCTACATTACGCTATCTACAATCAACCGATATGTCTTTTAGGAATTCAGTATTGTGTTAGGCTATGTGGTATTTATTCAATCTTGATATAAACCATGTTAGCGTCTTTCTTAACATAGGACATTCGGGTGGACCAATTAAAGAGTCAACGTCATCCCTCATCTCCTCTATGCCAACGGATTCATAACATAAGTGGATGTATGTGTTTAACAACGTTGCCAACTGACACATAACATAAGTTCTTAGTTATATACATAAACAAAGAGGAGAATAGGCGAACCCCCATGCACCATACTTTTATATGTACGATGAACAAAAGTAACCATGTTCTTTGTCAGACTTGCCTGTGATTGTTGCGGAAAAGTATGAGCGAAATTGGCTGATCAGCTGAGAGATGGAACAGCTGCCGCACGATGTATGCACATGTAGTAATGCTGAGATAAAGTTACAAAGAAAGATCAGTAAAAGTATGAAAGTTCACACAGATAACTTGTAGATCTTATCTGATATGTTATTCCCATGTTTTACTAAGTTGTCATTACAGGATTTTGCATCGGTTGTTTTTAAAAGACTTAGGACGATAAGTATTGAGTAAAATCATGGAAAAAATGATAAATTGTTGCAAGTATTAAGTAGTCTTAATGACTGGAACCTAAATGGTATGCAGAAATCAGAAGGTATACGAGATTAATGAGAAAAACAGTGACTTAGTTTGGATTATTACTTACCTCCCAAAACATACAGAAAAAAGTATCCACAAGAAAGCACTCGTCCAACTGGCTTCCTTATACCCTACCCACACCTGAAAAACCACAATTGGTTATTTCGGTAGAGATGCAAACTACAATATGCTGCATTACAGAGATCCTTAAAAGTATTGATAGTACATAAATCTTAGACGTCTATATTCATAATCAAACTATTGATCCTGAACAATATACTGAAAAGTGAAAAAACCATATAAACACTAATCAAAGCTCTTATTGACCATTATTATATTGTACAATTTATGTTATTGAAGTAAAAACAGAATAGCTGAAGTATATCCTGAGACGTACCGATAGAGCCACGACATTGATATAGAAGTCAATTAGAGTTGTAACCACCCACCTGCGAGCATAATCTTATTACTAATTAGATTGTATAAGATAGATAATATTAAGTATGTAAGGAAAAGAAACATACGGTGTGTATAATTCGGCACGAAATGGAGATCCATCAACGATAAGTGTGTAAAGTAGAGTTCCAAGCATCAAGCAGCCTAGTACTGAATATATTACTCTTGCAGTTACAACAGAAAGTCCCTTCCTGTGTTCCGTGGCATCACTATGCCAATTATACAAATTAATTTAAGGTAAATATCTCAACATGTAAATGATTCTAATGATGTTCTCAACTAATGTCTTCTTACGTTTTCTGGTGTCTCACCAACACAAAGTACAAAGGATCCTTAGAAGATTCTTCAGGTGTCAACTTGAAAAACTGCAAAACGATGTACCCACAAGTTGTGACACTGTAAAAGAAACAAAAAAAGTTGCACTGTAACACATTCTGATCGCAGATGTATAAACAGTAAAAAATGACAGTCACACTGCTGAATAACGAAAAAAAGAAGAAGATTACCTTCCTAAACCAATTAACAAAACCACCCAAACAGCCGCCATAATCCAACTTGATCCCTTGTAGACAACCCAAGACTAAAGATTACCAACAGAGAAACACATATCAGTCCAGTTGATTATACGAGACCATAGTGGGACATGTTCAGAATATTTGAGTGACAAAGTCAAGATAGCAAATATACAACAATCAAGTATTTTAATAGTAATAATTAACATCCGTACCCCTATAACGGCAATATTTATGTAAAAATCTATCAATAATGCTGCCATCCACCTGCAAGAAAATATGACAGCAAAATTATCAATAATTATAACTTTCTCCTTATTAACAATGAATTGAACACCAACCAAAAGATCCCAATTTGCGTATACACTTCCTAGTTTATACATGCTGACATGCCTAGTTCTATTGTACTTCTGATTTTAACGAACCATATCACACTAATTAAGCTAACCCTAGTAACGACATTTCTATAATGTAGTGATCAAGAAGTACAACTTCATGCCTGATACCATAAAGTACTATTATAGGAACCTGCTTATGATCCAAACCGATTTTCATTTAGGAACACTACTTTCGAGTTTCAAAACTAAATCTAAGTGTATCTCTCTTTTCTAGGGGTGTGCAAAACTTAGTCCAAACTCCAAACTGTTGAAACCATCAAACGATCCGAAAGCGGACCTGAACTACCTCTCGATCGGTCCAAGGTGTAAAAGAAAAAAACTCGGTTCTTACTCCAGTCAAGTTCAAATCCAGACCTTTTTTTTCTATTATGTTAATTAACTACGTCGTTTAGGCAAGAAATTAGGCTTGAATCACTACAATACGCCAAAAGTTGTCTAGTTCATGATATGGTTCTAACATCAGTACTATAAGACCCAATTCTCTGCTCCTATATTCCCAAACTATCTTCAGTTTTGGTCTACTTTTCTGTGGTTAATAAAGTGCTTATGAAAAACTCTAGACAAACCGCAAACTCAAACCATTGTCGAACCTAAAAGAGAAACTCGAAATTGTGTTATGTTACTTCATAAAAACCAAGATCATAGAATGATTTATAGGAAAACAATTTAAAAACCACTAGGGGTGCCCGAGTTGGTAAAGGGGTTTGTGACTATCATCACCAAAGTGTGGGAGCTGAGGTCACAAAGTTCAAACCCTACTTGGTGCAAACAAACGTGGAATTGGCCACACCAATTTCCCCAAAGGGATGGCTTAACCTGATTTATGTCTGTGGGCTAGTGGGTTTAAACCCAGTGGATTAGTCGGCCAAAAGGTAGTATTAATAAAATCTTAAGAACTAAACAACGACAAATAATGTGCCTAAACTAGTACTACGTATATAAACGGACGAGTACATGGAGGATGAGCCTTTTGACTCAAACGTAGGCGGCCTCACCAAGTTAATTTCGAGACCGCTTCCCACCCTTCCATGGCCACCCCAAATATACACGCCTAACGAGCTTTGAACCTTGCTAAACTAGTACCCTATATGTGGGCCTTTATAAGTTAACAACTTAACAGTATATCAAACAGGTGACAATATATTACTAAGTACTAATTATTGTCGAATACAAACAAATTAATCACCTAGTGAGTAGCTCCATACGAAAAGGGAGACCATCAATGGCAATAGTGTAAACAAGCAGTGCCACCATCAAACAACCTAGTACACTCAACACTGTCTTCACCAACATCCCTACTGTAGCTGCCGACATCATTGCTCCGACCAAACTTCGTTCTATGTCTGTGTTTTTGTTTTTTGTCTTTGTGTGTGTGGAAGTTGCTTGTCCACGTTCACAGGTTAGTTTATATGGCGCCAAATGGTAAGAAGAAGTTAAGAACCTTTTAGCTGCATGACTAGCTTAGTTTATAGAAATAGTCCCTATACTATGTAATAGCTTTTAAATATTGTCTTTTTAGTATTTTAAGTTTTCACTTTCACCTAGAAGTTATTTTTTTCTTAAGTAAACTGCATGTGATATACTAGTATTGAAGTTATGGAACTTTGATGCTTATTATTATTATTATTATTATTATTATTATTATTATTATTATTATTATTTCAGTTGAATCACTAGACTCAAATCTCTATCAACTTTTTTTGCTATTGTATTTCATAACATGATATTTGATTTTGTGTTCGTGTTAATTTATATGTATTTATTATGTCGTACTTGTTACGTTGTTTGTTATATAACGTGTATCAGTTTGTGTCATGATATATAGGTATATATGGTTAGAGATTTTAGTGAAGGTGCTCTTTGTGGTTTTTTATGACAATGAGTTGAGAGCGGTCATCATAATTAAGTGCTCATATAAAATAAGTCATGACTTTATATTTTAACTAATTAAAAGTGAATTTATCAGCGGAGAGTATAGCTATTAGTTATTCCAAAAACTTTGTATATTATGAAAATGAACATTTGTTGTGGCACGGAAGGAGTAAGAAATAACTATGATTAAAAATAACAACTATGAATTAAAGCTATCGATATGTCCCCTTACAAAATCTTGCTGATTTACAATAAGCAAGTTGTAACCCAAAATTGTTAAAATTAATGATTTGAATGATATAATTAATTAACGGTACCCAATCCTGTTTTTCACGAGGTTTGATGAATGTGAGATGTAGACAGTTTTATCTCTATTCGAAAATAGAGAGGCTGCTTCCAGATGACCTCTTACATTCTTTTTGCAAGGAGTGAAAATCTAACCCTCGCGGCCTCGCCTCTCTCTCCAAAGGAGAGAAGTTTTTCAATTGATTCAACCCTCTTTGATTTGAATGATTTAATGTGATCAATAATTTTTGTAAGGACTGAAATTGTTACATTCAAATTTATAGTGCTTTACTGGTAAGAAATGCATAAGTTAAAGGATGATTCGAGAAGAGATCCATGCCATGACCGGAGTTCATTGGGCCACATCAACCATAAAAATAGTCAAACCAACAACGTGTTCAACATCTTTATTAAAAGAGGAATTGCTATCAAGCGCCCATCCTTTTCAACTTTAACAACACCACACATTAAGTGAGTCAAGCAACTACGTTATACCCATTTTGGAAATTGCTAATAATAATTGAGTCAAGCAACTTGATTATACCCATTTTGGAAATTGCTAATAAGTGCCTATTGGGCATTATTATATAAGTCATAACCCATTCTTTTCATCCTTTAACACAACCACACAGTTAATTGAGTTCAAGCAATTTGATTATACCCATTTTAACCTTTCTTTATTCGATGTGTTCTAACATTTACACAAAATCATATGTTAACTTGAAGAATAAAATTGTAATCAACATTTTGATCACAAAAGATATATGGGAGCTAATCGTTTCTACAATTGTTCCAATCTTTACTTATCACAATCTTTTATATTTACTAGTGCCAATCCTTTCTACAATTCTAACATTTATGAGTGTTGTAGAAAAAAAATTATATTGACTAATTTATTTAGAATACGAAGATTTTTAGCTTTGCTAATCTTCTTTCCTTATGTTCCGGGATTCTAAAAATATTATTCTGTTTTACTTTGCTAATTTTCAATATTTATGATTATATTTATGACGTCAATGATACAAGTGTTTATATACGAGTATGTTTTTTATACTTATACAAAGATAAACATTTTCTTAAAGTTTTCTTTCAATAACTCTTGCATCTCTTTCACGTCAAACATGAATGAATATTGATGTCTTAGTGTTTCAAAAAAAAAAAAAAACATTTTCATTTTTATAGTGCATTTTCTTAGTAGAATGAAAATGAAGGTTTTTCTTTTGAAGAAGATGAACAAAGTATGTAAGAAGTTTTTGATAAACCATTTGTGAGTCAATATTTTAATAGTGAGGAAGAACCCTTCGCATTCTTTCAAATTTTGCAAAAAAAATAAATAAATAAATAAATAATAAAATAAATAAATAAATAATACGATATGGAAGGTTCGAAAACAAAAGTGGAGAAAAGAGACGACATTTCTTTTTTCACCGTCAAGGTAAACCAAACGCTAAAGTGATAGATTGCTTAAAAGTACAAAGAAATTGAACATCTTCAAATTTTGGATGCAAGGTTTATATGCGCATCACATTAAAAAGGGAAAATGATTTTTTTGGGGAAGAGTGTCAAGTCACTCTTATAAATTTAGAGCACAATCAGGAAATGTTGTCCATAGATGAGGTTCGATTTGTTCCTTCTTATCGTACCATCACAACGGAAGATGAAAAACGTATACTCTTGCTCAAAGAAGGTGGTTTGTCGATTAGACAAATTATGCGTGTCATGGAACTTGAGAAAATGTAAGCCGTGGACAACTATCTTTTCTTAGTAAGGATGTTCGTAAAATTTTCACCAAAATTCATGAAAAGTATGCACATAATGATGCAAAAGACCTTTTGAAATATTGCATGAAAATAAGAGTGAAAATTTTAATTTTTAATATGCATATACAATCGACGATGAAAATAAGTTAGAACATGTATTTTGGTCTTCTAGTCGATGTTTTGATTGGTACAAAAAATATGAAGACGTGGTTGCATTTGATACTACATAAAAGGTTAATTTGTATGACATGCCTTTTGGCATATTCGTTGGTATTGACAATTATGGAAGGACCATATTTTTGGATGTGCACTTTTACGCAATGAGACAACAAAGACATTTAAATGGCTCGTGGAGGTATTGAAAATTATGAGTATCTTATTTTAAATCTTTAAGATTAGTTAGTTATTTGCATTAGCTATGTCTTATCAACTTTGCTCACTGTAAGTTAACTTATTCTTTTTAAATTCAGAAATTTGTTTTGCTCATGAAAAAGGCACCAAATGCAATATTAACATATCAAGATCCTTATTCTTTTTAAATTCAGAAATTTGTTTTGCTCATGAAAAAGGCACCAAATGCAATATTAACATATCAAGATCCGTGGATGACGGAGGCAATTACAAAAGAAATGCCTTCTACAAAGCATGCATTTTGTATATGGCACATCACGGCTAAATTCAGTGGTTGGTTTATTTCCATATTAAGAGGTGATTACTCTTAATGGTGCACCGAATTTTATAACTTATACAAGTTGGATACAATTGACAAGTTTAAGCAACAATGGTCGTTAGTGATCAAAAAATATGACTTAGGCGAAAATAAGCATATAAATGGCTTATATCATATCAAAAAAAAAAAAAAAAAAAAAAAAAAAAAAAAAAAAAAAGAGTGTCGGAGTTTCTTTGATGTCACAATCATCACTAGAGGAGCAAGGTCATCATTTTTTGACCCAATTTGCGTTTAAAAAGTTCCAAGAGGAGTTTGGACGAGCAATTCAATATGCAATTAAAGAGAAAACAAATATCACTTTTTTTTTTTTTTTTTTTTTTTTTTTTTTTTTTTTTTTTTTTTTTTTTTGGTTAAGCATCACAAAGCGATACAATATAACAAGCATGAAGTGGATTGGGATGGTAAGGTTGCTAAGTGCAGTTGCAAAAACTTTGAATTTCTAGGCATACTTTGTCGTCATATATTAAGTGTTTTTATTCACAAGGATTGTTTTGACATTCCTCTTACTTATTGGCTTCCTCGGTGGAGTCATAAACTTTTGTACAATGCCACTGTTAACTTAGGTATACAGCTTTAAAAGATCAATTTTCGTAAAGCTCACGTGTATGTTTCAGTTGCAAGTTTTTTCCTTTTAGAAAAAGTTCCCTTGTTTCTAATATTTCAAGATTAGTGTACCTTGTTTTATTGCTCGGATATGTTACCATTAACTTGTTTTGAGGGGTGGACCTAGGAGGTTCTCGGTGTTTCACGGGAACCCGATAGATTTTTCCATCAAATGTAAATTTTTATTAAAAATCTTGATTTTTTTAAAATGAACACAGTTTTCGAAATTTTGTGTCACATAAATACGTTTCTTATTTAATTAGTCTATTAATATGTCAAAATAATAAGTACTGTAGTTTAAATGCATTAATTTCCTTTATACTTGATAAAAAAAAGATTGGCTTCTTAATTAGTGTGATTGTAAAACTCAATCATTTCAAATAAAATGTGGCATGAGTTAACCGGACCCCCTTGTAGGGAGGGTTTGTGGAAAACAATGTTGTCGCCGCCTGTACTGTCTGCATTAAAACTTGTACATTTTGACTAAAGTAGGTGGACCCCCATGATAAGGAGGGTCCGGTTAACACATCCCTAAAATGTTGCTTTTTGTTTACTTTTCCCTATGCTTTCTGCCATTGACACATTGTAGTTTACTACTAACTGAACCACCCTCTTTTCTAGTTCTTTTTTTGAGCAAATAATTCTTTTTTTATTAACCCACGTTGGTTTTCAACTTTCTTATAGACGTAAACACAACTATACTTGTACAGTAGTATCACTATTCATCATTTACCGAAAGTAATAGGGTGCGTTTGTTATACAACTTTTAGCTCTTAGGAATTGAATGATAGTGCATTTAACTTGTTTGGTACGTGTGAATTGGTTTTTATACGGTAAATGATATACTTGAATTAAGGGTGAGCAAACGGACCGGATGGACCGGACCGACCAACAAAACCGACCGGACCGGACCGGACCGGACCGACCACATTCGGTCCGGTCCACGGTCTAGGCTTTTCTGCTAATTCGGTCCTCGGTCCGGTCGGTCCGGTCCGGACCGACCAAAAAACCGAAAAAACGTGCCAAAATATGTCTAACTGGACCGGACCGACCGAAGACCGTATGATGATCAATTTATACTAATAGGGTTTGAGGAGGTTGCGCAATGTGAATTATCTTTAGAAAGAATTATCTTTGGAAAAAGAATAATTTATAATAAGAAAGTGGATAATTCACAAAAGATTTTACTCTATTAATAAGAAAAGACGGTTATTTTTTACAACGGCTAGTAAAAAAATAGATTACTGACACAACAGTTGTAACGGCTAGTTCATCAGTGGAAAAATTACTCTTGCAGTGGTAACTAATGAACTAGCAGTGGTAAAATTTTCACAACATATCAAAGAGCAGTGGTAAATAAAATATTAAAATTTGCTGCTCTTATCATAGTTTTTAGCAAACTACCAGCTATCAACGGATTTGATATGTCTTTACCATGAGCCGTTTGCTATGGACTAGCCAACTCTTGATCACTTGGATGTATGGTGAGTTGATAACCTAGTTTTTGGTAAACTATCAACCATAAACGGATTTGATAAGTCTTTACCAGTAGTCGTTTGCTCTGGACTAGTTGATTCTTATGTGGATTAGACATGGTGAATCAATAACCATTTGTTGTGTGTCCATGATACACACCTTATTACTCTAATGACTCCAATAATATGGGTTGTATGCTGCAAAACCAAAGTAACTTTCAACTTAACCCATAATAATTAACCCAAAGTAACTTTTTAACCAAGTTACTATTCACAAAAATATCTTCCAAAAGTCAACCCGATAATAACCAAATTTACTCCTCCAACCTACCAAAACAGGTAAGAGTAAATATTCTTCATTAATTATAATTCGACCTTGACTTTGCCTATAAAAAGGGGCTCAAAACTTTTATTTCTCATCAACAAACAACTTCAATAACACAAACCCTAAGCATCATCATGAGTTGGTTTCCTTTAATCTACATCTCTTCTAATGACTCTTCAGATGAGGAAACCAGTTATTGTTCAAACTCAGAGGATCTTTCAACAGGATGGAGTGATTACTTTCCACCAAGTGCAACCACTTCCACAGCTTCCAACAAGCCAACCAAAAAGGTTGAACCTTCTCCTGCTCCATCTTTGGAGTTCTATTCTAGTTCTTCCTATGATGATAATAATGATCCAACCTTTGATCTTTCCAAGGAGCTTCCAAAGGCCCTCACCACAGCATTGACAACTGCTATAAACAACATGAAGTGGCCAGCTGTTGAAAAGCCTACTCAAGCACCAAGGCCTCCCAAGCAAGTTCTGGGACTTGCTTGTCCAAGGAAACAACTTTCTTTTTATGACAAGAGAAAGAAGACTTCCAAGGGCAAGCATCAGTATGAAGGAAAAGGAAAGAAACCTATGGAGTAGGTGTTAGGTTGTAGGTTCATGTCTTGTGTGATGGTTTTCTATTTTGGTGACAATGTTTTCTGATGGTTGTAATGTACCTTCTTATGATCAATAAAAGTACTTCTTTCTTCTTGCTTTTATCACCAAACTTTCCACTGTTGTATGATTATTTCCACTGTGCTCTTAATAATGCTGCATACAAATTAGTAGAAAACCATACATACAATACAAACAATACTAGTACCTAAAAACTATCCTGCAACACTGAAAAGTATTAGACATCAAAGTTTATGGATTTAGCATTCCAATACCTGTTACCAAGTATTGAAATCTACCCACATCAAGCCCTTTTGTTAATAAATCAGCATAATTGTCATCAGTATGTATTTTGACAACATCAATAAGCTTTTTCTCAAAACAATCTCTAATGAAGTGATGTCTAATTTCAATATGTTTAGTTTTAGTGTGTTGCACAGGATTTTTAATAATGCATATGGTACTACTATTGTCTATATAGATAATGGTGTTCATGAAATTGTACCCATAATCCAATAATTGATTCTGAAGCCAAAGGATCTGAGCACAACAACTAGCAGCTGCAACATATTCTGCTTCAGTGGTTGAAGTAGCAACCATAGTTTGCTTCTTGCACTGCCATGACACCAATCTACATCCAAGAAATTGACATCCTCCAGTAGTTGATCTTCTATCCAAACTTGCACCAGCATAGTCACTATCTGAGTATGTGATCAATTCCATTGGAGAGTCTCTTGGATACCATAATCCTAGATTAGGATAAGTCTTCAAGTACCTAAAAATCTTTTCCACTGCTGTCATATGTGATGTCTTTGGAGTCACTTGAAATATTGCACAAGCATATACAACAAACATAATGTCTGGCCTTGATGAAGTAAGATACATCAAAGAACCAATCATAGATCTGTAAGTGTGAACATCAACATTAGCACCACTAGCATTCTTCAACAATAGGTGAGTGGTCTTGTCAGCAGGGGTATTTGAAGATTTTGCATCAGCAAACTTGAACTTCTTGATAATCTTAGCCACATATTTATCTTGACTGATAAATATGCCTTCCTTACTCTGTTGTACTTGCAGCCCCAAAAAGAATGTAAGTTCTCCCATAGAACTCATTTGAAATTCATTTTTCATCAGCTTCTCAAATTCTTTGCACATCTCTTATTTAGTAGACCCAAAGATAATATCATCAACATATACTTGAACAAGTAAAATATCACCTTTGTCTTTCTTGATGAACAAAGTTTGATCAATCTTGCCTCTATGAAACCCATTATTCAATAAATAAGTAGCTAAGGTTTCATACCACTTCCTTGGAGCCTGATGTAAGCCATAAAGAGCCTTAACCACTTTATATACTTTATTTGTGTGTTGAGGATCTTCAAAGCCTGGAGGTTGAGAGACATATACCTCCTCATCAATAGTACCATACAGAAAGGCACTCTTAACATCCAATTGATAGACTGTAAAGCCCATAAATGATGCATAGGCTAAAAACAATCTAATAGCCTCAATCCTTGCAACAGGAGCAAACACTTCTTCATAATCAATACCCTCCTCTTGAGTGTATCCTTGAGCAACCAATCTAGCTTTGTTCCTGATTACAATACCTCTTTCATCTTTCTTGTTTCTGAAAACCTATTTAGTACCAATGACCTTCATACCATCAGGCAAGTCACAAAGAACCCAAACCTTTTGAAGTTTAAACTCTAGCAACTCTTCTTGCATTGCTTCAACCCAGCTAGATTCTCCTAGAGCCATATACACATTCTTAGGCTCCACCTGTGAGAGAAAACAGAAAAACAGACACTCATTCTTCTTACTATGTTTCTTGGACTCATACACTTCACTTATGAACCCATGAATATCATTTTTCTTTTTCTGTCTTCTAGTCTTCACACCTGATTGAAGTTCACCAATAACATTATCAAGTGGATGCATTTTGTGAATTGAAGATTGTGATGTGCTAGGAATATCATATGTTTTAGGCATGTTTGAGATCTCTACATCATCACTTGGTGATTCCTGAGAAGTATGTTCCACATTTGAGCTGACAGTGGAAACTTCTGGTGTAGCAGCGGGAATGGAGTTACCACTGCTAGTAGGAATATCTTTATTTACATCAAAACTCACACCATCTGCATCACTTGTCTTTTCAGAATTATCAACAAAGTCCCAAAGTGGCATAACAATTTGATCTTCATCATCTTTACAAGCTTCATCTTCATCAATGAATTCTTCTGAATCTTCAAGATCTTTGTCTCCAGTGCTTGAAGTGAGAGGAACATAATTCATTGTATTTGATAATGTTTCAAGATCAAATAGCCAATCGGGTCCTGAACCTGCCATGTCTGCTTTATTTTCAAGAAACTGAACATGCAACTTCTCTTCAATCTTCTTTTTTCTTAAGTTATAGACTCTAAAAGCCTTGCTAACCATAGAGTATCCAACAAAGAAGCCTTCATCAAACTTTTCTTCAAATTTACCCAGATGATCAATGGTATTGAGAATGGTAACATGACACTCAAATGGCCTCATAAACTCTAAAGTAGGAGGCCTTCCTCTGAACAACTCATAAGGTGTCTTGTTCTTTGTTTTGACCACTAAAACTCTGTTTTGAATGTAACAAGCAGTGTTAACTGCTTCAGCCCAAAAAGTCACTGGAAGCTTTGAATCAGCTAACATGGTTCTAGCAGCCTCAATTAGTGTTCTGTTTCTTCTTTCTGCAACTCCATTTTGTTGAGGATTTCTTGCAACACTAAATTCTCTTTTAATAACTTTGTCTCTGCAGAAATCATCCATAACTTTATTCTTGAACTCTGTCCCATTGTCACATCTGATGATCTTGATTTTCTTTTCATATTGATTTTCAACTTCAGTGATGAATGTCTTAAGGATGCCAGTGGTTTCATCCTTGGTTCTTAAAAAGAAAACCCATGTGAATCGACTAAAATCATCAGTCACAACAAGACAATACTTCTTCAAATTTATGCTGCTCACAGAAGTAGGACCAAACAAGTCCATATGCAACATAAAGAGTGGATGATCAATAGAATTGAATGCTTTGGTCTTGCATGAAGCTCTGTGTTGCTTTCCTTTGAGACAGGCAACACAAGTTTGGTCAATTTCAAATATTTTCTCTAGTAGACCTCTGACAAGTCCATCTTTCACAATCTTGTTGATGGTCTTGAAGTTGACATGACCAAGTCTTCTATGCCAAAGCATTAATTCATCCAAAGTGGCTTTAGCAAGCAAACAAGTAACATCATTATTAGTCACTATGTTCTTCATGTCAATGCTATACAGATTACCTTTTCTAGGGATTTTAAGCAAAATGTCACTTTCATCAGGAAGCTTATAATCCTTAGATAAGATATAGCATTCATCTTCTGTGAATAGAACTCTATGTTTCTTGTCACACATCTGTGACACACTAAAAAGGTTGTACTTAAGTTCTTTCACATACTGCACATCTTCAAAATCAATGTTTCCAGCCTTGATTGTTCCTTTGCCAGAAACTTTGCCACCAATTCCTCCTCCAAATCTGACAAATTGTCCATCATAAGGTTGAAAGTCTGAAAGATAGGACTTATTGCCAGTCATGTGCCTGGAACATCCACTGTCTGAGTATCCTTGATCATTAGTAATCTTTGAATGTCCCTGCACACAAAATAAAGGAATTAGTTCCTTTTGGGGACCCAAGCCACAAATGACTTGGATCTGCCTCGTGTATCAATATAATTATATCTATCAAAGGTCATTGATACACCATTGGGATTGTTTGAGGTGATGGTTCCTTTTGGTTTCCATTCCCAACGTGCCGAGGCCTTAACAACATTTCCCATATTTACCCTTTTCTTATTAACAGACCCACTAGTGGTAACCTTTGGCCTTGCAGTGGTAACTGCTGGCTTAGCAGTGAAAACTGCTTGTTTTGAAACTTTGGGTACCCACTTCTGATTATTGTTAACTTTCTTTTCAAAATTGGTCTTTTTCCCTGTTTGAGTAGATTTAACAAAAGTAGTAACAGTGGGCTTAGGGTAAACTCTGTTTTTATTTCTGGCAGTGGCAACTGCTGGTCTAGCAGTGGAAAGTGGTTTAATGCCAGAATGAAGCAAACCAGACCTGGGAATCATCTTGCTAAGTGGATTTGGGTGAGTTAAGTTATTAGCATTTTGTCCATTAACCCTAGTATTCCCAAACACTTCCCTTCTTCCCAAGTGGTAGGTACAACTATAAGACAAATGGTCAAAGCTACCACATATATGACATGGTTTGTTATTGAACACAAAATCACTACCAAATTGCCTAGATTTAACATGATTCCAACTCCTCATATTACCCCTAGGAGTTGGTGACCTACTTCTGTACATTTCTGCATATCTAGTAGTGGGCCTAGAGAAATTGGGTTGTGACCTAGGCTTCTCTTTGATTACATTAGGAATACTTCTTTTAACCTCCACTTTAACATTCTCAGGAACACTAGGTTTAGACTCAACATTTAAATTTTCATCTTTAAGAGATGAGTCACTAGCACTATCAAATATATCAACCTCAACCTGAACCTTTTCAATTTCAACTGGTTTAACAAACTTTGGTCCATAGGTCATAGGTAGTTCCTGGAATTCCTCTAATCCTGTGTGAGGTAAGTCAATGCCAGGAGGTGATGGAACACCTCTTAGAGGTGGTGGAACTGTTTTGTATCCAATTCCTGATTTGGCTTTGCTTACAACTTGGGCTTCCCAAATTTTGTCAATACACTTGGATTGATGATCCAGTGTTTGCTTAGTTATCATTATATTCTCACTAGCCATCTTAACCTTTTCTAGTTCTTCTCTAAGAACCTTATTAACAGCAACCTGATAATCTAAGTCTCTTCTTAATACTACAATATCATCATTGAACTTAGATTCATTTGCCCTATAATGCTCTAACTGAGTTTCTAAAACACCTAGGCCTCTTTTATGATTTGCTAAGTTATAATTAGTATGAGTTAACTCTAGGCATTGTTCATTAAATTATGCTTTAATTTTCTCATACTCTTTTAAGGCCTTACAAGATTTAGAACAAGCATTATCAATTTGTACCTCAGAGTCAGAAAAAGCCATTAGTGCAAGCTCAGTGGCAACCATTGCAGACTCTGAATCATCTTCCTCATCCTTGGTCATAAAGCTCCAATCAAAGCTCACTCCATCAGTAGCCAATAGCCCCTTTGGCTCATCAGTAGTAGGTTCCTTCTTCTTGTCTTGCTTATACCAAGTTGACCTGTTGTCAGATTTCCTTGGCTTCCTGCACTCCCTGGCAAAGTGCCCCTTCTTATGACAATTATAGCACTCCACCTTCTTTTTGTCAAAACCTACTGTTTCATTGCCACTGATGTTGATCTTTCTTCCAGTCTTCTTCCAAAACTTCTTTGTCCTTAAGCTTAGTAAAGCTACTTGCCATTTGATGTCCATCTCCTCCATATCATCCTCATCAATTTGATCCAAATCCTCATGATTGAGAATTGAACCACCCACTTGACTTGATATAAAGGCATAAAAAGTAGTATCACTAAGTCCTGCAATCTGTCTCTTTGAGCTACCAGTGGAAACACTTCCACCACCAGTGGAAACAACAATGTTAGCATTGTCATCATCACTATCACTTTCTTCATCTGAACTATCATCAAGAGATGATGATATGAGTGCTACACTTCCTGAACTTGAGCTTATTTTACCAGCTTTCTTCAATCTTTGTTCAATAACCTTGAAGTTATTGTACAAATCATTAAGTTTCATGGTCTCCAATTCTGGCTTATCTTCCCACACAACAACATTGGTTCCAAACTCAGAGGGTAAACTTCTTAAGAACTTTAGATTAAGGTCTTCCCTTTCCACCTCAATCCCAAAAACAGTGAGTTGAGTAACAATCTTTTGTAGCCTTGTGAAGATGCTATCAAGAGATTCATTACTTGTTGAACCAAAGTTTTCATAAGTCTGCTTCAGCAAGGTCTTTTGAGTCTTCTTGGTGGAATCATTACCACCAAAAACTTCACAGATCTCATCAAAAAGAGTCTTTGCAGTTTTGTACTTGCTGAATGTTAGAACTTGGTCTCTTGGAAGTGTCATCAGCAACAAACCTCTGGCCTTGAGATCATTCTTCAGCTGAAGTCTTTCATCATTAGTAACAGGTCCAGTGTTGACCTTAATTACTTCCTTGCCACCAACCATCTCTGAAGTAGAACTTGGTTTGAAAGAATTTCCAACCATAATGATCTCCCAAAGTGTGTAGTCTTGGACCATAAAGAATTGTTCGATCATCAGCCTCCACATCTCAAAGTCATTCAACTTAAGCTTTGGAAGCTTAGCAGCAATGTTTGAGTTACTGGTTTCTGTCTCCATTGATTCTTCTGAGTGAACTAGAGTCTTCTAAATCAAAGTATCAAAGCCTGGCTCTGATACCACTTGATGGATCTAAACACCTTGAACTTGTGTTATATTGATACTTTAAGTTATATCACTAAGTATGCGGAATCTACTTAGTAACACTTAGAAGTTTGATTGTGAGTAAGACAGTTGTATATGAACAAGAACAATATATGTAAACAAACTATTAGCTCCAATATTATTAATAATAATAATACGAGTGATCTTGATATCACTAGGGTTACACCTTGAAGCTCTAGAAACATATATAAAACCTTTAACCTAGGATCTCCTTTTATAGCACAAGGAGTCCTCTTCTACAAGATAAGTATAAAGCTAATAGAATAAGATATACACAAGATCTATTCTATATTTATCTAAACATGTTTCCTAACAGTTATCTAATAAGCAGTGGTAATATATGTTCTTGCAGTGGTAATGAGTTTCCACTGCAAGTACAATCTTCTGCAGTTGTAACTTCTTCTCTTAGCCGTGGTAACTGTTAGTATAATTCCCAACAGGCCTTTTAAAATTATAGAAGGGGAAAGTGGTAAGCCGATGGTGGTAGTCACATACGAGGGTCATGAGAAACTGTTTGACGCCGAAGCGATATCTTCTATGTTACTTGCTAAGATGAAACAGGTAGCTAACGCGTACCTCAACACTGATGTGAAAAGTGCAGTGATCAATGTTCCTGCTTATTTTGATGATTTACAGCGTCAAGCGACTAAGGATGCAGCGCATGCTGCTGGCCTCAATGTTCTACGGTTGCTGAATGAACCTACTGCAGCTGCCATTGTATATCGGCTCGACAAGAAGGCTACCTTACGCGGTAAAACAAATTTTCTTATCTTTGAATTGGGTGGTGGTACATTTGATGTCTCTCTTATTACCATCAACGAAGGGAGGTTTGAAGTTATAGCTGTTGATGGTGACACTCATTTAGGTGGTGAGGATTTTGATAATCGCATGGTTGAACACTTTCTTTCGAAGTTCAATAGCATGTCTAAGTATTACACATGTTGTGTGGGTTTTCCAGGATAGATATTATCAAACAACATCATGTATAATCATGCAAAATAGAATCAATAAATAATAAACAAAGAATATGGGTGATGCGTAGGAATTGCACCAGGCTTTACCTCTCAAGGGATCCTGAGAAGCTTACAACCCCCACCAGGCAGTGTACCTGATCGTTGTAGTATAGTATAGTGACAAGTACCGGGGGATTGATCGTTCAGCTTAGGAATAGTGTCGCTAGGATTAGAAAGCCTAAATACTAGTTCTAAAGGTGAGGGATGATTATTTTTGTATTTTTATGTTTTTTTAGAAAGCAATTAAAAATCTCGGGTTTGAAGGATTTGGGCAGAAATAGTTGCTAATCAACTAACCCAATACTAAAGACGCAATCAAAATAAAATACAAGAAATGAAAATAAACTAAATTATACTAAAGTTGTGAGCAATAAGTGGAGAAAATGTGTTTTACTTAGATTTCACTACTCCCTAGACATCTTTTACACGTTAATTACTTGTTATAATTGCATGGATGACGGATCGTATTCCTTAAT
>JARVZY010011362.1:0-87000 GCA_030686995.1 Artemisia argyi | reverse complement strand
TCAAACGGCTAAGATCAAACATAAGGCATCCAACGGATGAAATTACAAGTGGGAAAGTGAAAGGAACTTCTCAGGGCTTATAAAAGTGAAAAAGAAATGAAGATGAAAGATCAACTAGTGTAGCAGTAGAGTAGTTTTAGTTTAGCTATGTCAAATTAGTGTAATTCTCATTTCCAGTTGTTTATCTTAATTAAAAAGGGATGTAATCAGTTATTTTAGTATAATAAACTCTTTGTTCAATCTTAATTCCAAGCCTTGTTATCAACTTCAGTTTTGGCAATTTAAGGTGAAATTGACAAATTCACTTAATCTTGTTAAAAGTTATGATTCACTGTTTTATAAGTTTCATTTAGGTCACTAGTAAGCTCAGATAAGTTATCTTAAACCTGTAAACTAGTTTTAACATAAAAAGCAAAAATCACAAAAATATAAAATAAATAGCTATAAAATAAAAAATCTGTGTATATGAAGATGAAGAAGATAAGCAGGGTGAAACATGGATGGCTTTTGGTTTTAGTGCTCATGGGAGCAATAGGATTGTAGATTTGGGTCTGGTTCACTCTTGGTCATATGCTTGGACACTCTGTAAGCAACTTTTTCCATTTTTTGAAATTCACTGTACAATAGCTTGTCCTTGCTTGTCTTTGTATCTTTTGTGCTCAACTAGTATACCTTAGTTAATTGGTTACTTGAAATTGTTTGCTAGATCACTAGTTTCTGTTGTGCTCACATCTTTTCACTTAAACTGCCAACTTAGTGGTTTAAGTAGTTCTTAGGGATTTGTAGTAGACATTGGTGTTTTATTGGTCAAATAAGTTCTAAGTTTTCATAAATTAACTTCTGGAGTCAGTTTCATGGTTTAAAATTGTCAAGACCTTTGAAAATTATTCATAACAGTTTTTAATGGGGTGTTTGGTTTAAAAATGTTAGCTGTGGTCCTTGTGGATTTTGATGTTAAACTTGATGCAAACATGTTGTATTCGTCCTAATAAGGTCAGAGAAACCAATAAATCCTAGGTTTATAGATAGAAAGTCAAAGTGCTTCTAAATCTTATTCATTTTCTTAACTGTTAGGATTTAGGTTGTGACAACCTACATTTTCACTTGAGATCTGTTGATGAAGATGGAATTTGTTTGATTTAGGTCTAATATAACTTCCACAATCAGTTTGAGCCAAGAAATCTCAAATAAGTCAACTGTGGTTCAAAATCACCAAAGTCAAAATTGCACATTTCAGTTTTTTTCCAAATCTTGCATGATTTCTATAGAATTTAGTATTGAGGTTTAGGGCTTGAAACTTGTTCCCATATGTAGTCTACCAGCTCATCTGTTGATTCCCATACTCATTTCATTTTTGTGATTTTACCTCTGGGCCCCACTGAGCTCCAAAGTCACTAGCAGGGGGAGTGAGTCCCCTGCATCAGCAGCACCACATCCATCACCACCACTTTGGTGGTGGCTGCAGCCCTCGACAGTGGGCCCCATGGTTCAACTTTTGGTTCTTTGAACTCCCTAGGTGGGTGGCTCTCCATTGCACCCAAGTTTGTGCCCCCAATCCTCCTAGTGGGCCCCCTAGACAGTCACCAAACTTGTCCCATTTTCTGTGTGAAGTTAAGTTCAAACAGCTTATTTGTTGGCTTATTTGCTTAACTTGCGAGCTTATTTGTTCAAAACTTGCCTAAACAAGTTCATATAACTCATTTGAATCAGAATCAACCATTGTGGGTCCCACTTAAGCTCATTTGAGCTTATTTGCTTATTGAGTCAACAAAAGTCAACTGTGGAGCTAATAAGCTTCCACAGTGCTTATTTTTAAGTTCCAAAAAATTTGGTTTTACAAAAGTTTCTTGTTTTTAGTTTTAAATTAGTTTTCAAAAAGAAAAATCAAGAAAAACCAATTTAATTTTTAGTGATAACTTCTATTTAATATAATTTTAATTTTAATTTTCATTTTTAAATTTTTTTAAGCACTTAGCTTTTTTATATTTTTATTAATTACCTTTTATATTAAAGTATTTTTAGTAAATTTTTCAGATTTTTATTTTGTCATTTAGTATTTATTAGATTTAATATTAGTTTTATTTATAATTAATTAATAATTAAGTTTTAAATAGCATAATTAGTTTTTATTAAGTAAGACCTAGTTTTTATATTTTTCCTAGCTTTTATATAATGTAAAATAATTTTAGGAATTTTCTTATAATTTTTACTGTTCATTTTCTATTTTTCTTAATTTAAAATAGTTTAAATAGGTAATTAATAATTAATTAGTGATTAATTAATAGAAAAATCACAAAAAGACAAAAATTCTTATTTTTAATTTTAAAATTAGTTTTCAGTTATTTTATAATTTTAGAAATTTTATTTTCACTTTTTTAGTATTTAATTAATATTATATTGTATTTAAGTGTTTTAAATATTAATAATAAGTATTTAATAGTATTTAATTAATATTAAATAATTAAATAGTGTAAAAATTTATTTTCTTTTTCTAAAAATTTTCTCTTATCCTTAGGTTTGTAAAAAAGTCATTTTCAACCCCTGTGGGTTTTCAGATTTCAGTTTTCACATTTTATTTTGTACGTTCACGTTATTTAAAACGTAAACGTACGCGTTTTAGGTTTTACACGTTTCTGGTTTTTCTGATTTTACCATCTTGTTCATATAGCTTATTTAAGCTATTTCTTCGTATATTCCTTAGTTTAATCAAACTCAAACCCCTTTCCGTCCAAATTCACCCGATCACAAACCCGTTTTATAACCATCACACCTCGTCGGGACATAACGACCCGGGGAAACACTATACTTCCGCGGAGCATTGACTCTAGGCTGTTTGACCTTGTTGACCATTCCTTGGTCAGTATAGGTTGACCGTTTGGAGCCAATCAGCATTTTATAAGACTTCTATTTTTAGTAAGTTTCCTTATTTAGGAGGTTTTCATTTTTAGAAGGTTTCCATAAATAGTACTTTCCAAAAATGGCAGGTTTTCATAATTAGCAGATTTTCAAAATTAGCAAGTTTCCACATATTAACACATTCGTATACGTTAGTTTTAACATATTATCAAGTTCCCATGGCCTAAAGTGTTAAGGATTTCATTTTATGCAAGAATTGTAAAATTAGGGTTTCTTAAAGCAACTTAATATAATTTAGGGTTAAAAGTGTCAATATAACAAGTTAAGGGTCACAAGTGAAAGTATTCTCATTATAACACATAAACATAAGTCAAGAATGCGAAATATGTAAATTTTGCACTTTACACCCTTTAGTTTCTAAAGTTACATAATAATCCTTAAATTATTCAATTTACCATATTTAAACCATTAATTAACATAATTATTACATAAGCATCACAACTATACAAAAATGACATAAAAAGTCCCTCATGTATATTTCAGGTCGAAACATGCCTAATATCCCATATTTACATTTTTAGTCCTTCTAGTTATAATATTTACAATTTAAACCTTTTTAATTATAGAAATTACAATTTCATCAATTTAATTTACAAAATTACATTTCCAACCCCTAATAAACTATATACGACCCAAATCCTTCGTATCTTCATAATTTCCAGAATTAACCCTCCAAGTTTAATTAATTTCAAAACATACCTTTAAGTTATATAATTTACTAAATAAACCCTTTAATTACAAAATTTATACATCACACCCTCAAGTAACAATTTATACAAATTATAATAGGTCTAAAATAAATTACAAAAATATCCAGCAAGTTTGGAAAATTACAAAACACACCCTTCTAATTTTAAAACACAAATCGGTTAACAAAATAATTCACAATCATCAAACCCTAATTTTTCCCAATCACCCCATCATTATTATACAATCATTACATCATTTATTATCACAAAACATCACCCAAAACCCAACCCTAAATCATTCGCACCCCATTTTAATTTAATCAAATCGGATCAAAACAAATAAATCAAAAACGATTTCCATAGGCTTCGAATAATTGCTAACATATTTTATATGAGTCGTATATACATCATAACACATCAAAAAAATCAGATCTAGCCACCAAAAATTCGTATGAGTCGTTTAGAGTTTTTGCATGTTTTTACGTTTTCTATTTTATTTTAATTCGTATGGTTTGTATATCATGCATGGATCATTTTTATGAATTTATACAGATAATACCTGATAGAAGGGATGTTACAAAAATACCCAAATGTGTTGGATCGAATGGGAATAGCTGATTGGTATTTTTCTCCTTCTCGGCCAAAATAAAGAGCAAGCAAAACCCAAAACTGAAACCCGAGCACTCCACAGCCTTTACCACTATTTTCCCTGTGAAAGCCTTCTAATACGTCTCAGAAAATTCTCATAAGCCTTGGAAAATTAGTGAGACGCCGGTGGTATTTTTGAGGTGTTTAGGGTTTTTAATTTTGAAATGTGGAATGGGATAATGGGAAAATAAAATATATGGGGTGATTTGGAGCAATTTTGGCCAAAATTATGGATGGGGTGGGAAGACCAAATCAATCTTCAATATTTTCTAAAAATATAAACATGTTTATCTCTTTATAAGTTGTGTACAAATTTAATTCATTTTGGACCCATAATAATAATTTAGATGTGATATATATTTTTAGGACCATAAATATGTTGCAAGAGTTCATAAAAAAATAATATAGATCATATGTTGCTAATTTCCAAGTCTTTGGGGATTTATTTGGTGTTTTAATTAAGTATTTATTCAAGTTTTAAGTTATAGGGGCAATTTGGTCATTTAAACATGTTATAAAAATGTGGGTTTTACAACTATCTCCCCCTCAAAAGAATTTTCGTCCTCGAAAATGCAAAAGGTACAGTGGCGAAACAAAACAAAAGTGCACCAAGCTACGAACAGAAAAAGGAGTAGTTTAACTCGCACAAATTTAGACTTTAAGAATTTTCAACGAACAAAATGATCTTGTTTCTCAATACTTGATCTTAACGATTCAAAGATTTTTTTCGTTTTCCCCAAAGAAGGCACATCGTACAGAATCCAAATCAAAGAACCACCTACCGAACGTAACATATGATAATCGTATCCCCTTAAAAGATATACAAAGGAGGATATAGGATTGGGTGGGTATCTCGTCCGTGAACGAGGAAATGGACTGATCAAATGAAGATGTATCTAGCGATAGCAATCATGAGGATGATATAAGTTTAACTTTTCAGATTTTCACACAGATTCGTCTTCAATACAACCTTCCAAAGGTATTTTCGCAAACCAACAGATCTTGATTCTCATAATCCAAAACTTCATATTATAACTCATAACAGATCATCATGAAACGGATTTATCGAATGCGAGGAGCGTATACATAGCAAGGCATAGGTGTAGCTCTTCATGGTAACAAATCAAATCCATATAGACAGGAAATAAGTTGATCGATAATCATCAAATGGCAGGAAGTTCTACAACGGAACTTAGGATTTTATCAAAACATAGAAGTCAAACAATCGTGTGACGAGTATCCAAACGTATCAAAATGTACGGCGATAAGGCATATGAAATGTACAGATCGAAAGAATCCTAAAGTCTCGCTATTCGCAGATCGTCGCAAACGAAAACGGAAGTCTAAGTTTCCACTAAGGCACTTTTCAAGACATCCTATGAACACAACAAGTACATGTTATATGATGTAAGTATTATCACGTTGGCCAGACGTCATAATACTATCATCATATAAATATGCCCTCATGATGATCATACTTTGTCTCAATCAGTGAACAAATCTACAAATCCACCTAACAGTCCAACTAACTCCTGGGTTAGACCTATTCAAAGATCAATAGCGCAACGATGTCGACAAAACAACGAGGCTCGGAAAGACATAACAAAATCAAACAATCATCATCCGAAAGAAACATGTCGCTAAGGCATCAATTCATCATAAGGTTCATTTCAAGAATTTGTCTTTTCTGAATCTTCTTATGTCCGAGTAGTCGGTCTTCGTGCATCTTCCAATCTGAGAGTGAAACAGGATCATTAACTTGAGTTTGGTTCCTCAAACCTTCTGCAGTTTCTTCTTGGAATGTGACTGAGTAATTTGGATCTCTGGTACGATCTTCAATCTCGTCATCATCCAGTCTGCTTCCACTCTCAATTCATCTTAGTACAACTAAGATGAATAGGGAAGTGAGGCTGTATGTTCTTCATCAGCTCCAGGTTCACCGTCTTGACCAGGTTCTTGCGTTCTGCTCATCCACTCTGTAACACCCCCAAATTTAAGTTTGTCGCAGCGGAAAAGTAATTTGGGTGTTACGGGGAGGATCGAAGTTATTGATGAGGCGAAAAATGATCCGTTTTTAGGGGGTCATTTAAGCCCGAATCCGACTTTATTTGATCAAATATTGCCCTAAATCGTTCCTTTTGTGATTTTAGGTGTTTGGAGAGTGAATTCTGGAAAAAAACCATTTTGGACGTTTTTGGAGCATAAAAGTGAAGAAAATGGCAAAGTATCAATTTTCCATGCTGAAGACACTAGGTGACGGCGTCAAGAGTTATACCCTGACGGCGTCAGACATCAAGAATAAAACACCGTAGTTGATGACGGCGTCAAAAGTCATCCTGACGGCGTCAAAGTACAAAGAATAAAATCCCGTGGTTGGTGACGGCGTCACATAGGCCGTCATAAGTAGATCAAGACCGTCCGAGGAAGTATTTGGCGGCGAGGTGACGGCGTCACATGGTTGTCTTGACGCCGTCAACACAGTTTTCCTATATATAGTTTTCTAGTTTTTTCATTAAAAGGGGAGAAGTTTTGGTGAAACCCTAAAGACGAATTTGGTGTATCTTTTACAGGTTTTTCAAGGGTTCCAAACCCTTGATACCTTGCATTGTAATTGAGATAAGTGTTCTTCTAATTCAATCAATATGTCTATGTGTTGGTTGTTTATATCTTGTTCTTGTCTCAATTCCATTATGCTAGGCTAGATCTCTTTTGTGTTTGCTTAGATCTAATGAAACCTAGATGTTGATTATGTGTTGATTACTTGTCTATTCTTGTCTTGGATGAATGATTTTATATGTTAGGCTTAAGAAAACTGGCAGATCTCCAAATGGTAACATGCTTGAACGTCTTAAGAAACATGAACCGAGACGTACTAGGTCTTTATTGGTTGTATTTAATGCATGAGCCACTGTTTGCAATCCCTATAGTTGTGCTGGGTCATGGTGTAGGAGGAGATAAGAGCTCATAGAGTTGGGGAGTTATGTATGCCACCCTACGAATGGTATTAAGGAATACAATCCGTCATCCATACAAGTATAACAAGTGATTAACGTGTAAAAGATATCTAGGGAGTAGTGAAGTCTAAGTAAACACAATTTCTCCAATTACTGCTCACGACCTTAGTAATAATTAGTTTATTTTCATTTTCAGTATTTTATTTTGATTGCATCTTAGTTTTGGGTTAGTTGAATAGCAACTAATTCCGCCCACTCTTTCAAAACCCCGAGATTTTACTTGCTTTTATAAAAATACAAAAACACAAAAATAATCATCCCTCACCTCTAGAACTAGTAATTAGGTTTTCTAATCCTAGCGACACTATTCCTAAGCTGAACGATCAATCCCCCGGTACTTGTCACTATACTATACTACAACGATCAGGTACACTGCCTGGTGGGGGTTGTAAGCTTCTCGAGATCCCTCGAGAGGTAAAGCCTGTTGCGATTCCCACGCATCAGTTATAATCTCATAAAACGACTTAAAAGAAACGTTTTGAAAGTTATTTTTCATTCAAATAATATTTTTGATAAAAAGATAAACCATTTGATTTAAAATCTTATTAAAAGATATAAAGGCTTGTAAAAATGACAAATTTGATTTTTACACCATTTTAATTTATCAGAGTAATAAATGCCCACTCCGTGTCTTGTCCTGCTCCGTTAAATTACCTGAGATACACATGCCTAAAAGTGTCAACACAAAGATTGGTGAGTTCATAGAGTTTTATGGAAAATCATTTATTTTGATAGATTTCAGGAATATTTGGTAATGTTTAAATACAAACAATGATGGAACAAGTATTTGGTAATATTGATTTTAATCACAGAATAAATCATATATATATATATATATATATATATATATATATATATATATATATATATATATATATATATATATATATATATATATTCAATCAAATCAAGTAAAGAATCAATAATCTTAACATGAGTTGGAAACTCATAATACTAATTTAATCAGATATACAATTCACATATGGTCAAACCTATACAGCTGTATCTAAATATATGTTGAAAACATACATTTCCTTTATAGATATTGCACCAAGCCTCATGACACACAAGTTTAACCAAAAGAGGTGTTTTATCAAGTCAATGATAAATTTTGCCCTCTTATAATAGGTGATTTGCCAATTCCTATTTGTCTGCGAATATAGTGTATCACGACTAATACGACTAACCATTTGCAAATGGCATTCCGTCAAGTATTAGTGGGACAGGAGGTCAGTCCTTAACAGGTTTCGAATCTGTTCACTATATTCGCGCTCACTTAACAGTGATTAATGGCTCATGATTGAGGGACTTTATGGCGATAAGGTAACTTAGGCAATATCAAGGTAATAATGGGATCATTCAGAATTACATCATGTAATCAAGTATCATACCACAGTAATCAGTTTGGGAATATTATCGTCTGAGTAACAGTATTTTAGTTTAAGTATTTCGCCAGTAACACATGTATATCACATACCACAATAATCGAATTAGAAACATTATCATATGAGTATCAGTATTTCAGTCAAGTAATTCATCAGTAAAATATATATATCACATACCACAATAATCAAATTGGAAACATTATCACATAAGTATCAGTATTTCAATTAAGTATTTCGTCAAGTATTGTATATATTATATTTTAAATCACAAACCATATTAAATAAATATCAATTAGGAAATTAATTTGAATCATGTATTTTATTCATATACTTATCAAATTATCAAAGTATACGTAAGCATGTATCTCCCCCAATGAGTTAAAAACAATTATTGGAAATTGGGTTATGAATCACCTGGATTGATACGGAAATGATGAAAAGTAAAGTAGGATGATATTTATGAGATTGATTATGGAAACGTCTTTGATACGGAACCTGATAAATAAATTTATCTGAGAATATAACCAAATACTATTTGGTAAATACGAACGAATAACGAATAATAATTATTCGTTATGACGAATAGATGATGTATAGTGTAATTGTTATGCCATGCATGATATGATGAAATACTTTATTTAAATTATCCATCGAAGTTTTACCTTTTTAAACGTAAGTAAAAATATTAACTTTTGAAATATCGTTATATATATTATTAACGTAAAAATAAATAATATATAAATAAAACGTAGTAAAAATGCATATGACGTGATGGTTGGCGTAAAATAGAAAATAAAATAAGAATGTCAAATAGATTATGTTTAGTCCTTGTCCTTTTCCAATTTTTACACTTTTTATACTAACGATGTTAGCGTTACACCGTTAGTCCTTTTCGTATCTAATTTACAATTATAGTCCACTACTTGTCCAAAATAACATTCTAAGCTTGGAATATTAAATAATATCAAGTTTTATCCTATAGATTCTGTTTTTACATTTTCAGTCCCTACTTTTCAGTCCTTGACAGTTTTAGTCCTCCTAAGTGTCATCGCGTTACATTTTTAGTCCAAAATTACAAAAATGATTATAAAAATTTTCTAAAAATTTCCGTAGCTTATTAAGTCAATAACAAGCTTATTTGAACTGCTTATTTGATTAAAAGCTTATTTTTCTAGCTTATGGGCCTTAACGAGCCAAATACAAAGCCCATTTAAAAATTTAGAGGCGAGGGCACGTAAAATGTTTTGGGCCTGAACTTGGGCTACTTTTGTGATTCCAAAAACATTTCATATGGGCCCAATGGTCTTATGGATCGTGATTTCTTATTGGGCCTTGAATAAGCCCACACGAAAATATTTGTTTTCTTAACTAAGTTTGGATTTGAATACTTTGTGAATGCCGATTCAAATTGGCCAAATTTATATGTCGAGACGTGAGTATTTTTACATGTTACCTAATGAAGTTGGTAGTTTTCTAGGTGGTCTATTAGGTCGAATAATAATATTGGGTGCTCGTTAAGTAATATTTCAATTTATACGTGTGTTTCTTGGGTCACATGGAACGTTTATATATTTGTGAAAAACTTAGTATATATTCTAAGTGTTTTATCAAGTTTTCATACGATGGAGTATAGTTCAAAATGAGTTCGTAACATGCATATGAAGTAAAAACTATCGTGAAATATGTGTGCTACGTGACTCCTAGGCCTTCCAAGATAGAGGCTAGCCACGTTCGTTTTCTAAGTGACAATATATACGTGAAATATATATGTAGAATGTCTATACGATCGAAACAAATATAAACAATATGCATGACTATTTTTAACGTGTGATTTGAATGTAAACGAGTAGGAAATAACTTACTACACCTTTGAGGTGGTAGAGAGTCGAGAATGAAAGTATGGAACACAAGGAAAATCTCGTTCAATGTATAACCCAAACGTTATACGTATATATCAAACCCGATATCCTTTTTCTTGCTTCCAAATAATATTGCAATCGACTTCAGGTCTTTAGGAGTAGTTTATAGGAAGAAATGAATATTTGAGAGAGTATGAGAATGGTGAGAATCAAGTGCATGCATGTACGTTATATATGGTCTCAAATTATAACACGTATAGGTGAAATATTTCAAGAAAACTTCACGTACTATTTCATGTCAGTAAAACCTAGGCTAGGGTGAATTATATATTGTTAAACTATGAAATGTGAGTGCATGAATTGAGGAAATTGTCTTGATGTATCATATGCATGTCGACATCCCTTTTTATATATACACGATTTGCTTAATCACGTACCACTCGATTATAGCTGATCATAGATGATATTTAAACATGAAAACATGTTAGAAATATTATTAGGAACACGTAGGAACAAACGGGAATCAAAACGGTTAAGATTTGAGTAAATTATGAACCGGTTGATATGATGTTTCGTCAATCACTTTGCCCTTTAAAAACGTATCAAACGTCGTCCAATGAACTTGGGATTTGACACACTAATAGTTGGCTAGGTGATGAACGAGATGGTGCAAAAATATATATGTGTTGTGTGCAGAAATTGAGAGAACGAGGGTTGTTTTGGAGCATGGTTGGTCGACGTATATGAAATATTTAGAATAAAAATGGGTTAAGTATTTTGGGCCGGTTGGGCTTAGGAAATCAAGGGCCCGTTTAGATTTGTAATTAGTTTTATTAATTAGGATTAGTGATTTGTTAATATTTTGTTAATCGTGTCGAGAACTTGTTTTGTCGTTTGGTGAATTTTGCAATATCGTAATCGTGACCATTTTAATATACTAAGAAAATTTTAAATTTTCCTGTATAAATGGTGATTAAAATAATGACAGAGATTTATATATAATTAATCGTTATTAATTATAAAGATTTTTGCGAGATTTTACAGTACCCACATGTCATTCTGAATTTCGTCCTGAAATTCAAATTTAATGTGATTACTTGAGTAAAGAATTTTTGAACAGAGGTTGTCGAGAGATTTTTATTCCTAAAATTAAGGAAACGTGATTCAGTTAGATTTACTTGCACCAAACAAGACAAGGTAACTGACGTATTTAAGGGTTGTGAATATTGAAAATAGTGGTCATGAATAGTGAAATAACGGCTAGTGTATAGTGTCCAACGGTCGGGAATAGTACCCCAACGGCTATATTCTAGCCTATATATACCACTTCCAATTTCCACTTCTTCCATCAACCATTTTCCTCTCATTTTCCATCTCAAAATGCCGCACCTCATCACTATCTTAGCGATTGTGTATGTCGTCCTTGCCACTATCTACTTAGCGTATGTTCTGGATGAAGACTTTGGATTCTTGGTCGCGATCTTGATGTTTGTCGTACCCCTTACTATCCTAGCCATTACCGTCGACAAGATCTGGGGGTAAAATCTTGAGCTAGGGTTGTTTTAAATTAAGTTCTTGTTGTGTTTCTATGTACTTGTAACGAATATGGAATAAAACTCGTTTTGTCTTTATGTTTAGAAATTTGTCTCATTATTGTTTTTAATGTTTTGTTTATATTTATTTTTCAGCATAATTAAAGTGATTCATCCTGTGGTGGCTCTTGCTATTGTTTTGTTGGTGGGAGTTTTATTTGCCATAGCGGATCAACCTATTGAAGATTCCTTGGTGTATATTGTAATAATTGTAACGGTAGGACTTCCGATGCTAATTATTTGTTTATGTATTAACTTTTATGGATTTTAATAAAATTTTCGTTATTGGAGTCTTCTATCAGTTTTTGTGAATTATTTGTGTTCTCTTGCTTGTACTTTTGTTGATTTCTTATCACAATGGTGATGAGATAAGATAGGTATTTATTGTGGGTTGTTCAATGTATTGTTTATGAACAGTTTATTTTAGTTATATATTTTGCTTTTAAATGAAGATTGTTTTTTAAAAATTTGAAAATATCACTGTTCCTTTCATAACATAATTCTTCCTAAATTAGACATAGTTGATCAGGCTATGTATAATTGAGGACCAAATGATGTGATGTTTGGTTCAATCATATATTTCTATAAATTGTTTTAGATGGTGTTCAACGTGTTGTTTTCATAATATAACACGTAATTCCTTTTTAAAATAGAGTAGAAAATTTTAGGTTTCATGTTATAAATCAAAATTTTATGGAGTAAATATAGTATATTGTCATTTGATATGTGGGACAGAAATTGAAATTAACTTAGATTATCATTATTATGGAAATATTACAAGGGAGATTTTTCGATACAGTAGAAAGATTATTGTTATTCTTAAGTTACATCCATCGTAACTTGAAGTGAAATACAGGAAAGAGATACAACTTAGGAAATTTTAAACTAGATTTTATTTATCTACAACAGGAATTTAGTCATCTTTGTAAATCTAGTTGCCATTCCCTTGATACTATCAAGGTCTTTAAAGATTCTTCATTTTCTTGTAAAGGTCTTGGCTTTCCAATTAACATTGTAGTTTGGACATCGTCTCACATGATGACCTTTTCCACCACATCTGTGGCATACAATTGTTGTTGGTTGTCCTTTCCTGTCATTAGTCCTGCATCTAATTGCCTGGTGACCTGTTTTCTGACATTTCGTGCATTTAACCCTACAGATTCCGGTGTGATGCTAGTTGCATTTTTGACACCAGGGTAAATTTCCACGATAACCACTTCCAGTAACAGGTGTGACGAGACAATTTCTATTAGTTTTCTGATTATGTTCCAGCTGACGTTGATACTCCATACGATCTTCTAGATGTTTACGATAACGGTCTTGAGCATTGATGATGTTGCAGTAGATGGGATTGATGGTTCCTATCTCGGGGAGTTTCCTCTTTTGATTATTTCCATTTGGTATAACCCCGTGCCTAATTCCTTGATGATGGTTGATGGTAGGGTTGATCATTCCTTCTTGAATCTTTAAGTGAGGTGGCCTATACTTCATGAAGCTTGCAGGGTGTTGATTACCAAGTATACCCATCTCTCTTCTCGGATAAACTACGATAGTCCCTTCTAATACCACCGACACTATGTCTTTTACCAATTTCTGGATAGCTCCAGGAGTCATGGTGATTTCTAATGATGATTGATATGCATTGTTCATGTTGTCCATTTTCTGTAAACATAAATGAAACTTAACATTAGAATCCATATAATATCAGAATAATTTAAATAATGAAGTTAATTATTTCATTGATGATATACTGAATTGACTCCCTACTGTAATCTAATTTCAAGATATGTCTGTGTTGTATCATTTATCAATGATCAACTCTTGATATGGGATTACTAAGGAACAAACCGACTTGTCTATTAAAATTGAAACTCAATAATCTTTTCTTCATTCTTTAAATCCCCTTTCAAAAATTGGTATTTAGACGATTCTTAAAGTTTTAGGTTAATTATGGTAGGTTTAAGAATTTCTAACGATTGAAAGAAATCTTACGGTAGATTTGAATAACATTACAGATGCAAATAGAATATTAATAACTTGTCTGATTGTTTTTGCAAGATAAACGATACAAGATCTTTTATTAATACTCCATTGATCTGTGTAGAATCATTTGGTTATCAAAGAAAATAACAAATGATGAGATTTTTGCATGAAGATATGAGGATTCATTACATGCATGATTGATACGAAAGAAAAGATTGATTCATAACATAGAGATATAACAGAAAGGATGTTATTATACAATATGTTTTGATTACACTTTCTGAAGTTTCAGAATTATTGAACATTACATGAAATATTAACCAAATCTATTTGGTTTAGTAGGAACAACAAGGAAACTTGTAAACTTAAGATTAGTTACGCCTCTGACGTAAATATCTAATTTCTTTCTCAAGTTCAAGTTGTGCAGCTTCCATGTTTGAGAAACGTTCTTGACACATGTTCATTTGATTTGCCAGCATAGTCTCTAGTGCGGCAATCTTTTTACCCTGGTTTCTGGCTGCATCTCTGGCCATCCATAGGGTTCTCTCAATATCTTCAATTCTTACATGTGTATGACCGTGTTCTCTTCTAGCATAACGGACCCTGGAGTCCAAACTTCCAAGCTCCTGGTTGGTGTTGTCCTTTATTTCATTAATCTTTATTCCTAACTCACACATTGTTCGCCTTTCAGCATCCGCCCTCTTAAACAATGCGTCAAGGTTACGGTCGTACCATTCAAATTGAGTTAGTCGTAACCCTTTTAGCTGTTCAGTGTGAGCATCCAATATGCTGGCTTATCGATAAATAAGATTCCATATTGTTTCAGGAGTGCGTATATTATAGTTGGGTGAGTTAGGTGAGGATAAATTATTTGGAGAATCTGGTATTGGGGAATCTGAAGTATAAGGTAACGGAGAATTTGGCTCAACATTCTTCCATGATATCCCTTGGCTTGAACCTTGTCCAACTTCGAATGTTGCCTGGCCACCAATCAAATCTTCATATGATTCGGTAGCTCTCCTGAGTTTTTGACGTAAAGGTGAACGAATAGGTGACGATGGAGGTGATCTCAGAGTGAGTTCTATATTAGGTTGGGATTGTGATGTTTGTACGTAAGGATCTTCAGTATTTGGAGAATTTTTATTAATAGATGAGGTATTAGTATTATGGATATTAGTTTTGACATTCACGGGAGTTCCTGAAGACATGCTACAGTAATAACCGAGAATAATATTTTATGAGGATTTTGTATGTTAAAATATAACAGTACAGATGAAATTTTTGTGTAAGAGTAATTTCTAAACATGTAAGATAATCTCAACAGATAAAGTATTGAGCACGGCAGTCTGTAGACACGGAGGGCGTAAAATGTTATGGTGTAAAATCATTATTTTGAAAATGTAGTTATAGTTTTAATGTTTGAAAACATTTAATTCTCTATAACTGTAGCTCTGATGCCAATCTGTAACACCCCAAAATTTAAGTTTGTCGCAGCGGAAAAGTAATTTGGGTGTTACGGGGAGGATCGAAGTTATAATCTCATAAAACGACTTAAAAGAAACGTTTTGAAAGTTATTTATCATTCAAATAATATTTTTGATAAAAAGATAAATCATTTGATTTAAAATCTTATTAAAAGATATAAAGGCTTGTAAAAATGACAAATTTGATTTTTACACCATTTTAATTTATCAGAGTAATAAATGCCCACTCCGTGTCTTGTCCTGCTCCGTTAAATTACCTGAGATACACATGCTTAAAAGTGTCAACACAAAGGTTGGTGAGTTCATAGAGTTTTATGGAAAACCATTTATTTTGATAGATTTCAGAAATATTTGGTAATGTTTAAATACAAACAATGATGAAACAAGTATTTGGTAATATTGATTTTAATCACAGAATAAATCATATATATATATATATATATATATATATATATATATATATATATATATATATATATATATATATATATATATATATATATATATATATATTCAATCAAATCAAGTAAAGAATCAATAATCTTAACATGAGTTGGAAACTCATGATACTAATTTAATCAGATATACAATTCACATATGGTCAAACCTATACAGCTGTATCTAAATATATGTTGAAAACATACATTTCCTTTATAGATATTGCACCAAGCCTCATGACACACAAGCTTAACCAAAAGAGGTGTTTTATCAAGTCAATGATAAATTTTGCCCTCTTATAATAGGAGATTTGCCAATTCCTATTTGTCTACGAATATAGTGTATCACGACTAATACGACTAACCATTTGCAAATGGCATTCCGTCAAGTATTAGTGGGACAGGAGGTCAGTCTTTAACAGGTTTCGAATCTGTTCACTATATTCGCGCTCACTTAACAGTGATTAATGGCTCATGATTGAGGGACTTTATGGCGATAAGGTAACTTAGGCAATATCAAGGTAATAATGGGATCATTCAGAATAACATCATGTAATCAAGTATCATACCACAGTAATCAGTTTGGGAATATTATCGTCTGAGTATCAGTATTTTAGTTTAAGTATTTCGCCAGTAACACATGTATACCACATACCACAATAATCGAATTGGAAACATTATCATATGAGTATCAGTATTTCAGTCAAGTAATTCATCAGTAAAATATATATATCACATACCACAATAATCAAATTGGAAACATTATCACATAAGTATCAGTATTTCAATTATGTATTTCGTCAAGTATTGTATATATTATATCTTAAATCAGAAACCATATTAAATAAATATCAATTAGGAAATTGATTTGAATCATGTATTTTATTCATATACTTATCAAATTATCAAAGTATATGTAAGCATGTATCTCCCCCAATGAGTTAAAAACAATTATTGGAAATGGGGCTACGACTCACCTGGATTGATACGGAAATAATGAAAAGTAAAGTAGGATGAGATTTATGAGATTGATTATGAAACGTCTTTGATACAGAACCTGATAAATAAATTTATCTGAGAATATAACCAAATACTATTTGGTAAATACGAACGAATAACGAATAATAATTATTCGTTATGACGAATAGATGATGTGCAGTGTAATTGTTATGCCATGCATGATATGATGAAATACTTTATTTAAATTATCCATCGAAGTTTTACCTTTTTAAACGTAAGTAAAAATATTAACTTTTGAAATATCGTTATATATATTATTAACGTAAAAATAAATAATATATAAATAAAGCGTAGTAAAAATGCATATGACGTGATGGTTGGCGTAAAATAGAAAATAAAATAAGAATGTCAAATAGATTATATTTAGTCCTTGTCCTTTTCCAATTTTTACACTTTTTATACTAACGATGTTAGCGTTACACCGTTAGTCCTTTTCGTATCTAATTTACAATTATAGTCCACTACTTGTCCAAAATAACATTCTAAGCTTGGAATATTAAATAATATCAAGTTTTATCCTATAGATTCTGTTTTTACATTTTCAGTCCCTACTTTTCAGTCCTTGACAGTTTTAGTCCTCCTAAGTGTCGTCGCGTTACATTTTTAGTCCAAAATTACAAAAATGATTATAAAAATTTTCTAAAAATTTTCGTAGCTTATTAAGTCAATAACAAGATTATTTGAACTGCTTATTTGATTAAAAGCTTATTTTTCTAGCTTATGGGCCTTAACGAGCCAAATACAAAGCCCATTTAAAAATTTAGAGGCGTGGGCACGTAAAATGTTTTGGGCCTGAACTTGGGCTACTTTTGTGATTCCAAAAACATTTCATATGGGCCCAATGGGCTTATGGATCATGATTTCTTATATGGCCTTGAATAAGCCCACACGAAAATATTTGTTTTCTTAACTAAGTTTGGATTTGAAAACTTTGTGAATGCCGATTCAAATTGGCCAAATTTATATGTCGAGACGTGAGTATTTTTACATGTTACCTTAATGAAGTTGGTAGTTTTCTAGGTGGTCTATTAGGTCGAATAATAATATTGGGTGCTCGTTAAGTAATATTTCAATTTATACGTGTGTTTCTTGGGTCACATGGAACGTTTATATATTTGTGAAAATCTTAGTATATATTCTAAGTGTTTTATCAAGTTTTCATACGATGGAGTATAGTTCAAAATGAGTTCGTAACATGCATGTGAAGGAAAAACAATCGTGAAATATGTGTGCTACGTGACTCCTAGGCCTTCCAAGATAGAGGCTAGCCACGTTCGTTTTCTAAGTGACAATATATACGTGAAATATATATGTAGAATGTCTATACGATCGAAACAAATATAAACAATATGCATGACTATTTTTAACGTGTGATTTGAATGTAAACGAGTAGGAAATAACTTACTACACCTTTGAGGTGGTAGAGAGTCGAGAATGAAAGTATGGAACACAAGGAAAATCTCGTTCAATGTATAACCCAAACATTATACGTATATATCAAACCCGATATCCTTTTTCTTGCTTCCAAACAATATTGCAATCGACTTCAGGTCTTTAGGAGTAGTTTATAGGAAGAAATGAATATTTGAGAGAGTATGAGAATGGTGAGAATCAAGTGCATGCATGTACGTTATATATGGTCTCAAATTATAACACGTATAGGTGAAATATTTCAAGAAAACTTCACGTACTATTTCATGTCAGTAAAACCTAGGCTAGGGTGAATTATATATTGTTAAACTATAAAATGTGAGTGCATGAATTGAGGAAATTGTCTTGATGTATCATATGCATGTCGACATCCCTTTTTATATATACACGATTTGCTTAATCACGTACCACTCGATTATAGCTGATCATAGATGATATTTAAACATGAAAACATGTTAGAAATATTATTAGAAACACGTAGGAACAAACGGGAATCAAAACGGTTAAGATTTGAGTAAATTATGAACCGGTTGATATGATTTTTCGTCAATCACTTTGCCCTTTAAAAACGTATCAAACGTCGTCCAATGAACTTGGGATTTGACACACTAATAGTTGGCTAGGTGATGAACGAGATGGTGCAAAAATATATATGTGTTGTGTGCAGAAATTGAGAGAACGAGGGTTGTTTTGGAGCATGGTTGGTCGACGTATATGAAATATTTAGAATAAAAATGGGTTAAGTATTTTGGGCCGGTTGGGCTTAGGAAATCAAGGGCCCGTTTGGATTTGTAATTAGTTTTATTAATTAGGATTAGTGATTTGTTAATATTTTGTTAATCGTGTCGAGAACTTGTTTTGTCGTTTGGTGAATTTTGCAATATCGTAATCGTGACCATTTTAATATACTAAGAAAATTTTAAATTTTCCCATAAAAATGGTGATTAAAATAATGACAGAGATTTATATATAATTAATCGTTATTAATTATAAAGATTTTTGCGAGATTTTACACACTCTTCCGTCTTGCAGGGAATGTCATCAACCCTCCAGGGTAGTTACCGTTGTTTATCTTCTTCAGGTTCTATCCAGCTCCATCCCCCGACGGGAAACTTGGTGGTTCAACAAGAATCATATCTGGAATTTCAAGGTGCCAAAACATAATTCACACAAAAATGTTCATTCCTCGGTGGACAAAATAGGTGCAAGAGAACTTCATAATCGCAAAAGTAACGTACGAGTCTCCAGAGCAATAATGATAGCAAAAGTTCATTGATCGGAAATCATGGTAGAGGATTTTCAAAGTAATTCAAAAATCACGGTGAAACATAGCAGAACGATCGTCAGCATCTCCTTAAGCAACCAAGTCTCATATCAGGATCAAATCGAAGTTGACCTTCCCAGGAAAGACAGACCAACCTAGCAAACCTTTATCGTTCAAAGTGAAAGGAAATACTCTTATACTCGTGGTTAAACACCACCCGACTTCTCAGAGATTGAAAAGATGAGTAAAACATAATCAAATAACGTCAGAAAGCTTACAAATGATTTACCAAAAGCAAGATACGAACATAGAGTGCATCAAACACGTCATCGCCAGGTAGATTCTCAGGATGCCCAAAGAGATGTCAAAAGGCTTAACAAATAGATCAGGGATCAAAGATAAAATCAAAATAGCGTTATGCATTACCATGCAATCTTAAATGCCTTCCAATTTACTAGTGGTAAACTTAGGTTGTGCAAATCTCTAACTCCAAAAGGATGATTCCAAAAAGGCAAAGCTAAATGTAAGGCACGAATCCGAGTAATGTGGAAGCAAAGATACGTAAGCAAAACCTTAAGGTCTACCCATTGCTTACCAGTCAAAACTTAAGTTCATATAGGGGATTTCTAAAGCAAGCTCTCAAAGAGGTTTCCTATGTTCCTAAAGTGGAAGCCTAATGGTCCAAAACTCACAGGTCATAGCCTAAGCTCTACGGATGTCGCATCCGCCAATCCAAACCTGTATCTCTAATACCATAATTGTAACACCCCAACCCGAAAAGGCTAAAGTGTAACATTATGGAGTCAAATTAGAACACAAGTGATATGGAGATACATTCTAAAACAAACTTACAAAGGGTTACAAAAGAAACAAAACAAAATACAAGATACAAAAAGGCAACAACATGCTAAGCCCAAAACAATAAGCTACTAAGCCCAAACCTAACTGCTTCTAAACATCTCTAAGTCCAGCAAATATCTATCAGGGTGAAGTCTTCTAAGCCCAAAAGCAAGTAAACTCTCCATCCATAACTCAGCTTCCTACTAAACCTGCCGCAGGAAAAGAAATGCGGCTGAGCTTAAAAAGCTTAGTGAACAGATATAACAACAAAGTAATATGAAATAGAAACGAGAATCAGAATATATGTTGCATGAGGGAACTCGAAGGTATAATATAAGTATAAGGTAAGGGTAACAGTAAAGGTAAAGGTTAAGGTTGTATTAGTATTCTACCACGAGCCAAACAAATCAAAGTCTCCTGCATAGTAACCATGTATTCAAAGGGGAGACCTCAGAATACCAAATGTAGTAGGAGGGGAGTCCTCAAGTAACCAAATTGGAGTAGCTAGCTCCCAAATATTGTGAAAGGCATGTATTGCACACAGTACCAGACACCAAACCAAATGTAGTAGCAAATCAAATCAAAGCAAATCTAGGATGAATCCATACGCCCCTACCCAAACCAATTGCAGATCAAACAAAGGGACGGTGTGGAACATCACTCGACCACACTGGAGTCATGACATTGGTGCATCAATGCCATGGTCATGTTACCTTCATGACTAGGAAAATGCTCGGGTATAATACTAAAGGGTCAAAGGCAAATCAAATAGCAAAGTCTAAGTCAAATCAAAGTATCATAATCCAAGGTGCATAGCAAAGGTTCATGTCAAAGATTCAGGGTTCATAATCAGAGTTCAAATCAAAGGTTCATAGCAAAGGTTTATATCAAAAGTTAAATTCAAATGGGTCATATCAAAGCTGTAATATCAATGGGTCAAAATGGACAGGTCAAAACCAAAGTTCCCAATCCACCAGGTTCCTACTCCAGTTCCAAAGTCCCAAAGTTCATAAATCAAAGGGTCATAGTGAGAGTTTAAAACAAAAGTTCAATTTAGCAGGTTCCCATCACTTGTTTAAAAAGGTTCGTAGTACAATCCTATTCAAAAGGTTTATAACAAGGTTCATTTAGAAAAGATCTTCCAAAAGATGACATTTATAAAAGTGATCTTTAATAAAGGTTTTCATAAGATATTCTTCAAAAGTAGTCTTTATGAATTTATAAAATCCCATAGGTAAGTGGTCTTAAATCATATTAAAAGTGCCGTTATAAAATAGTTTCTCCTTTAAATGTTTCCATGTCAAAATTAAGAAAAGAAATTTCACCTGCCGTTATATTATCCCAAAAGAACATTCAAAGTCTCACAAGGGTTTCACCTCCCGTTACAATATCCCAAAGAGTATCCAAAGTCACACAAAGGTTCAAAGGTTAAGGTCACAAAAGGTTATCGAATGGATCATAAGAGTTCAAATGAATAACAATGGGATCGCAAATACCGGTGAAACGCATCAATCATAGAGCCAAGTACGAAGGACCATAATCAAGATCAAACGGAATCATAATACGATAACAAATCAAAGACAAAGTCAAGAGAGAGGAAATGTGTGCTCTTACTGAAAGAGTACGGAATATCTGTACCTTAGCCGAGTCAAAACAAACCGAGACCAAGTGAAAGGAGAACGATAATTCCCGCTTCACCAACCTAGAAGAGAGTGGATTCGAATTAAGAAAAGTTCAAATTACTTAAGTTACCTCTTTTAGTTATCTTTCCATTTTTTGTAACTTTCCACTTTAAGTAGTTTAAGCATTTTATAAGACTTTCTATTTTTAGTAAGTTTCCTTATTTAGGAGGTTTTCAATTTTAGAAGGTTTCCATAAATAGTACTTTCCAAAAATGGCAGGATTCCGTAATTAGCAGATTTCCAAAATTAGCAAGTTTCCACATATTAACACATTCGTATACGTTAGTTTTAACATATTATCATGTTCCCATGGCCTAAAGTGTTAAGGATTTCATTTTATGCAAGAATTGTGAAATTAGGGTTTCTTAAAGCAACTTAATATAATTTAGGGTTAAAAGTGTCAATATAACAAGTTAAGGATCACAAGTGAAAGTATTCTCATTATAACACATAAACATAAGTTAAGAATGCCAAATATGTAAATTTTACACTTTACACCCTTTAGTTTCTAAAGTTACATAATAATCCTTAAATTATTCAATTTACCATATTTAAACCATTAACTAACATAATTATTACATAAGCATCACAACTATACAAAAATGACATAAACAGTCCCTCATGTATATTTCAAGTCGAAACATGCCTAATATCCCATATTTACATTTTTAGTCCTTCTAGTTATAATATTTACAATTTAAACCTTTTTAATTATAGAAATTACAATTTCGTCAATTTAATTTACAAAATTACATTTCCAGCCCCTCAATAAACTATATACGACCCAAATCCTTCATATCTTCATAATTTCCAGAATTAACCCTCCAAGTTTAATTAATTTCAAAACATACCTTTAAGTTATATAATTTACTAAATAAACCCTTTAATTACAAAATTTATACATCACACCCTCAAGTAACAATTTATACCAATTATACCAGGTCTAAAATGAATTACAAAAATATCCAGCAAGTTTGGAAAATTACAAAACACACCCTTCTAATTTTAAAACACAAATCGGTTAACAAAATAATTCACAATCATCAAACCCTAATTTTTCCCAATCACCCCATCATTATTATACAATCATTACATCATTTATTATCACAAAACATAACCCAAAACCCAACCCTAAATCATTCGCACCCCATTTTAATTTAATCAAATCCGATCAAAACAAATAAATCAAAAACGATTTCCATAGGCTTCGAATAATTGCTAACATATTTTATATGAGTCGTATATACATCATAACACATCACAAAAATCAGATCTAGCCACCAAAAATTTGTATGAGCCGTTTAGAGTTTTTGCATGTTTTTAGGATTTCTATTTTATTTTAATTTGTATGGTTTGTATATCATGCATGGATCATTTTTATGATTTTATTCAGACAATATATGATAGAAGGGATGTTAAAAAAATATCCAAATGTGTTGGATCGAATGGGAAGAGCTGATTGGTATTTTTCTCCTTCTCGGCCAAAATAAAGAGCAAGCAAAAACCAAAACTGAAACCCGAGCACTCCACAGCCTTTACCACTATTTTCCCCGTGTTCTTAGCCTTCTAATACGTCTCAAAAAATTCTCATAAGCCTTGGAAAATTAGTGAGCCGCCGGTGGTATTTTTGAGGTGTTTAGGGTTTTTAATTTTGAAATGTGGAATGGGATAATGGGAAAATAAAATATATGGGGTTATTTGGAGCAATTTTGGCTGAAATTATGGATGGGGTGGGAAGACAAAATCAATCTTCAATATTTTCTAAAAATATAAACATGTTTATCTCTTTATAAGTTATGTACAAATTTAATTCATTTTCGACCCATAATAATAATTTAGATGTGATATATATTTTTAGGACCATAAATATGTTGCAAGAGTTCATAAAAAAATAATATAGATCATATGTTGTGTTGAGATCATAGTTTTCACTATTTTATCAAGTCTCGGTCATTTGTAATAATCTTAGGTTGCTTAACTATTATTTACTTTCATTTACTAATGTATTAAGTTTACTAGGCTTAAGGTAAGTAACCCATGGGCCTCAAAGCCCACGAAATGATGAAAGGAAGGAGAGGGAGTGTTGCCCTAGCTCCTTCCCTATATATAGAAGCCTTAGGTCATTTGTAAACTTGGTTGGTTATTTGATTTCTTAAGGAAACTCTTGCACTTATATTTCTCTTATTCATTTAATCACCCAAATCTCCTTTCTCATCTCATTTCTATTGTTATTATACTTGTGTTTACAAAATGGTGACCTAACAAGTGGTATCATTCGCTAGAGGAAGGTGTAGTTATTGTTTTCATTGATTTTTGATCTTAAAGTTTTTTTAAAATCGAATTTTTTGTGAAACTTTTATACTTTTTTGTTTGTTTCTTGGTTTTTATCACATCTTTGCTTACAAACTTGTGTTTAGAATCAAAACAAACCAAAAAGTTCCAAACTTTTATCAAAAAAAAAAAAAAAAAAAATCGACTTGGTGATTTGTACTATTTATCGAAATCTTTTTCAATTTTGAAAAAGTTAATAAAGTTTTCAACTTTCTTAAAGATCTCATCATTTTATACTTAAAAGTACAAGAATCTTGAAATAAAAACGAGTTTTTGGTTAACTTTCTTTGAAAACAAATTCTGCCACAATTTCGCAATCTTCTACATACACAGTTTCGAGATCTCTTGAAAAGTGCTCTATATCGACTTCGTTTTGTGGACTCAGTATTTTCTTTCTTGTACAAGAAAGAAAGTTACTTCGACTTTTGGATAAGTTTTGAAATTGTATAATTTCGAAACTTTGCTTTTGAGGTTGTGTTCTCGAAAATATTATAATTTTTCGAAATCACAAATTTCTTTCGCAAACTTTTACAATTTCGAAAACTTCTTCAGGTTTCGAAATTTCAAGTTTTCGAAAATTTCTTAAGTTTCGAAATCCCTAAAGTTTCGAGAACCTGATTTGTTTCGCAATCCCAATAGTTTCGAAATCCCAAATTTCGCAATCATCACTGTTTTCGCAATCACAGTTGAAGACAACTTTCGCAATCCGAAGTTGAGCACAGCTTTCGAGATTTGGCTAAATCTATACCTTCTACAAGATCTATTTCTACACAAGTGTTCTAAGATGTCTCAACCACCTAATTACTACTTCCCTCATTCTCAGCAACAGCAACATCAGCAGTATCAGCAACAACAATACCATCAGCAACAACCGTATCAACAACCTTCACAATCACACGTTCAAAAACAACCGTTTAATCCACTACATCATTACCTAATGATGCAACAACATCAAATCATTCCTCAACAACAACCATATCTAATGCCACAACAAAACACTCAGTTTTCCTCCAAACAACCTCACTGGTTTGACAGAATGTGTGAAGTTATTACAACTCAACAATCCCGACATGAGGCAGGATCACTTGAACCACCTCCGATGCTAACACTTGGGAACTATGTTCAATGGTTAAGTCGATTCTTACGATTTCTTGAACTAAAGAAACCTCATGGGAAATTCTTGAAACAAGTGATACTTGAAGGACCATGATTTCTTGAACTAAAGAAACCTCATGGGAAATTCTTGAAACAAGTGATACTTGAAGGACCATTTGAGTGGCCAACAAGATTTGACGTTGGTGATCCAAATGCTGATCCTCCACGCCCCCCTGGTGATAGACCTCTTCCAGAATCTGGACTCACAGAAGAATAGAAATTACATCGTGAAGCTGATGAGTACGCAATGGCTTATATACTTCAAGGAATACCTAATCCAATTTATCGAAGTGTCGATGCTCAGAAAACAGCCAAAGCTATGTGGGAACATGTTCATCTCCTTATGGAAGGCACTCAATTGAACAAATATGATATGGAATCTAAACTCTACATGGAATACACAGACATCACAATTGAACCAGGAGAGTCACTTGAATCCTACTATCATCGTTTCACAAATGTGGTCAATGATCTGGAACGTCACAAAATCATAGTACCTCAGTATTGACCCAGGAATTGACGAGACAATAAAAGTTAGTAATATCGAAAGGACTTATCCTCAACAAACAACTACAAGTGTTGAGAGAGACGGTCCTCCTATTGTATCACCATCTACAGCAGAACAAACTGGTTCTAACTCCCGCCATCCAGCTGAAGATCCAACACCACAATCAGTTCCACAACCCGCAGAGCATGATCCTGATGCGTTCTTTAACCCGTTTGCACCGGCTCCTACAGTTCCTGATATAGCTGAGTCATCAACACGCAATTTGGATCCTGCTAACATGCGAGATACTTATTAACTACACCCTTCAACACACAAATGGACTCGAGACCATCCACTAGTTCATATTATTGGCCATCCAGACGCACCTGTCATGACAAGACAACGACTTCACACTGATGGATAAACTTGTATCTATGCACTCACAGTTTGTCATGAAGAACCTAAGAATATTAAAGAAGCAATGACTTATGACAACTGGATTGAATCTATGCAAGAGGAATTTCAGCAATTCATAAGATTAGAAGTCTTGGAATTAGTTGAAAGACCTGACGGAGTCTTTGTCATCGGGTTAAAATGGATCTGGAAGAATAAGCTTGATGCAGAAGGAACAGTCATACGTAACAAATCACGTCTGGTAGCGAAAGGATACTCCCAACTAGAAGGACTTGATTTTACTGAATCCTTTGCTCCAGTGGCTAGACATGAAGCTGTTCGGATCTTCTTGGCCTATGCTGCACACAAGAACATGGTTGTTTACCAAATGGATGTGAAAACCCCATTTCTTAATGGAGAACTTCGTGAAGAAGTGTATGTGAGCCAACCAGACGGCTTCGTTGATCCTGAGCGTCCTAATCACGTTTACCGACTCAAAAAGGCACTCTACGGACTTAAGCAAGCCCCACGGGCGTGGTATGACAAACTGTCCACTTTCTTGCTGGCCAATAAATTTTCTAAAGGATCGGTGGATCCAACACTATTTACAAAAACCTACGGGGAGGACTTACTTGTTGTTCAAATATATGTCGATGACATTATTTTTGCCTCAACAAAGAGAAGTTACTCTAATGATTTTGCAAAATTAATGAAAGATAATTTTGAAATGTCCATGATGGGTGAACTTTCGTTCTTTCTAGGACTACAAGTTCATCAATCACCCCGTGGAATTTTTATAAATCAGTCCAAATATGCTCTTGAAATTTTAAAGAAACATGGAATGATGTCTTGTGATACTTATAATACACCAATGGGGTATACCACAAAACTAGATGCTGATTTACATGGGATTCCAGTTGACCCTACCAAATACCAAAGTATGATTGGGTCCTTCATGTATCTCACAGCTAGTAGACCTGATATAGTATTTGCTGTCTACATGTGCTCTCGCTATCAGTCTAAACCAACTGAAAAACACCTCAGTGAGGTCAAACGAATCCTTCGATACATAAAGGGAACCATTAACTTGGGAATCTGGTATCCGAAGGATTCTGACTTTGAACTAATTGCTTTTTCAGATGCTGACCATGCAGGATGTTTAGACACACGCAAAAGTACATCTGGTGGATTACAATTTCTCGGAGACAAACTTGTGTCATGGCAATCAAAGAAGCAGGACTGCACATCACTGTCGTCAACAGAATCTGAATATGTAGCCATGTCCGCTTGTTGTGCTCAAGTCATCTGGATGAGATCACAACTTAAAGATTATGGCTACCTATTCAACAAGATTCCTATCTACTGTGATTCCAAGAGTGCAATTGCTATCTCCTGCAACACAGTACATCATTGCAAATCCAAACACATTGATCTCCGATATCACTTCATCAAAGAGCATGTGGAAAAGGGTACCGTTGAACTATATTTTGTTGGGACTGAGTACCAATTGGCGGACTTACTCACCAAATCCTTAGCACCATCAAGGTTTGCTAGTCTAGTTCACCAAATTGGTATGCGATGCTTGACTCCAGAGGATCTGGAAAAGTTTTTAAAACACAACTGATCGTCAAACATCAAAACTATCTTTGTAAAATATTTTCTTAAAGATAAACCAATCAAAACACAAAAAGATTTTTCATTTTTTTTACTTTAAAAAAAAATGCAAGTATATCACTTCTCTTCAACATCTTGTCATTTTTTCTCTATATGTTTTTACAAACGTTGAGGGGGAGATAAGCTCAAAATGTTTCACATTTTTTCAAAATTTATATTCTTGCATATTTTCTATATGATGCGGTTCTTCGGATAATGTGGAAGTATAAAGTTCATTCCCTCGTCTCATCTCGATTAAAATTTCATTTACAATGGCGGTTAGGAGTATATCTTTATGTTGCACTTGTTTGCCATTTAACTTTAGGATTCAATAAGATAAATCAAAAGTTTAGGGACCAAAAGTGTCATAAATTCAAAGTTACTTAAATAACTTAAACAAACAATCCGCTCTTTTCAAAACATCACAATTTCTAAACCCCTAAAACCCCTTTCGAGATCTACGGACCATATTCAAACGAGCAATCCACTTTAGTGATCTTCAATCTGTAAGTTCCTTAGTGATCTTTAGGGTATTACAAACATAGGTTTTCGTTTAATTGTAAATCCAACGGCTAAATTTCTTGGAAAACCGATTTAGATATCTAGGGTTTGCGATTACGAAAACTGCAAAATCATGGTTTGGTATCTGATTTCTTGATAGGGTTTTTATTACATTAAATGTCACTAAACTAACAATATCATTTTATCTTACTTCCACTCATGTTTGCTTGATTCTCGAAACCTAGGATTTTAGTTCAATTTGGGTTCTTTTGATTATGTGGTTGTTTGTATTATGATATTGGTGGGACTTGTTGCTATGTATATTAGTATCATTATTGTGCTCGTTAATTAGATCAGTATACATGTATGCTTTATTTTCGATGGAGCATAGTATCTCGTTCTTAATGGATATCTCGTTCTATGATCATGTGTGATGATATCTGTGCTTTACTTGTTCCTATAAATGATCTATGATCATTGCAACTATGCCTATTCAGAGGGTTCTCGATTTAGATCTTTTTCGAAAACATGTTCTTGAATTTTTTCGAGAACATCGAACTTATGTGCTCTTGAATTTGTCTAATTGTTGTAAATCATTCTTTATGACAGGTCTCAATCTTTGGAATAACAATTAGCAAAAGAAACGTACGTTTGGCTTCATTTTGAAAAAATTCTTGTATAAGAATTTTTTATCGAGAACAGCTTTTTTCGCAATCACCATTCTTGGTGGATTTATTTTTCGAAATCACATTCATACCAGTGTTTGCGAAATATTTTTTCAAAAACTTTGTATTTTTCGAAAATTTTATTTTTTCGAGATTACCTTCCTTGAAAAATAATTCGATAAACACTCGTTGAAGTATGATTGCGAAAATAACGTTATCGAGAATAGTCTTCGAAAATCTAGAAAAACTTTCGCAATCCTAAATGATGAATGATTTCGAAAATTTTACACATAAGCATGTTCTCGATAAAGACTTTATCGAGAACACACTTTGTAATTTTTTTCGAAATCAGTCTCATTACAAGTTTGCGAAAACAATTTTTTTTAAAAAAGTTTTCAAAATTTCACACTTGGAATATTTTTTCAAAAACATTCACTATGCATGTTTGCGAAAACCTTATTTCTTATGACTGTTTTTTCGAAATCATGTTAGATTAAGTTTTCGAAATCAAGTAAATTTTGCGAAAATATGATGATGGCTTGTTGTAATTTCGAATACATGTAATTATGTTGTGTTTGTGTTGTAATCATCATTTGTTGTCACATGATGTGTTAATATGCTACTTGGATCATCTTTGTGCTTAAATGTGTGCTCTAATTTTTCCTTAAATTGATTTAGTGAGATAAAATGATCTATGTTCGTCAAGTATGCATCATACGTCACTTCACACATAACAAAATGAACCATTCGTGCTCAATTGTCTAAAGTAGATATCTATAACCAAACTCAAAAACTGTGCTAACACGTAACAAATCTGGATGTTTGGTTTATGATTATACTTTTCAGATTAACATGGCTGAACACAACGAGAATGTCCCTGAACAAGCTCTTCCATTACTCGCCATAGATGACATCACTCCCGAAAACTACATGGTTATGATTGGCAACAACAATCCACGAGTTGACTTCGACAAATTGAGAATTACAGAGAACTCGTGCATGATTGTCAAAGATATTCTACTTGCACATCCATGCAAACATCTGCTCATCTGTTCTACTTCAGTTCCTCTGTTCTATCTTCATCAGTTCTGGCTTATGGCTAAGGCAAATTTGGATGATGAGTCTTTTACTGTTACGCTGGATCGCCAAGTCTTCAATGTTAATCACGACGTTCTTCGTACAGTCCTTCACCTGCCTCAAGCTGACAACGAATTCGCTCCAATACTGCCTGAACTGGACCTTCTTGACTTCTTTGTTGAATTAGGATATGATGTTGATGACAACGTACCTCTAGTCAAACATTCCCGCTTCAATGCCAAGAATATCCCTCAGCCTTGGAGAACATTCTGTCTGTTGGTTGTAAGATCAATATCAGGAAGAAAGAGTGGTCATGAACATCCTAGGCTTGAACACTTGCAAACGTTTTGGGGAATGGTGACTTTGACACCTATTGACTTTGCAGTACCAATCATGAATGATATAGTCTACAGCATTCAAACCGATCGTGTGAAGACTATGATACCGTTCACAAGATTCACCAAGCTTCTCATAGAACATCTCTGCAAAGACACTCCAGAATTCATTAAGAGGATGGCAGATCCTAATGAGCCAAAACACCTCTTTGAGGATGATTTCACCACCTCATTCATCAAGACGACCACTTCCTCTACCAAGATCAAAGGAATGAGGCTTCCCGAATACCTTCTTGATGACAAAATCAAGAAAAGTCTGAACTACAAGCTGTATGATAATGCTTACAAAGGAGTACAGGAAGAAGCCACTATACAGACTCGAAGCAAAGGAGGTGTAAAGTCTAGAAGTACTACAAGCACCACTGGCTCACCTCAGACTAAGTCTAAGGCTGCTCCCAAGACTAAACCAGCTGTTAAACCCAAGTCTTCTGCCAAACCTAAACCAACATCCAAGTCTATACCTGCCACTAAGCCAAAGAAGAAGGCAACTCCTGAGTACTTTCTTCGGGATGAACCTACACCTCCACCTTCTGACACCGAATCCGAGTTCGACATGGAATCTGAAGAAGAAGAACCAGATTATGAACTGAGAGTAAGAGCACCTGATGAAGGATTTCCTGCAACAGAGATCGCCATACAACAAAGTCTAGAAACTTATGAAGAAGAGACACGGAAAAGAAAAGGGATCACTATTAATGAGCCTAATGATGATGAAGACGAACCAATCGTTGAACCTTTGGTCGATAAACGCAAACTGAAGAGTATAGTTGTCGACACTCGAGCTGAAGAAAAGCGACTTCAGAAAGAACAAAGGAAAGCAACTCTCGAAAGCCGACTCGTGTCTCAACCTTCAACTCCACCACCTATCAATCAGTCGGAACATGAAGGAGCTACAAGCAGCATGATTCCTCCCGTTGTGTCCACAACGTTAGAATCAGCTCCACAGCCTGATGACACCGTTAAAGATACAGACAAAACTGGAGATGTCAATATGACAGAGACTGCTAATGTAGAGGAGAATGTTGGCGGCCAAGAGAACATAGCTACGGATCAGGAACATGAATACCTCATTACTCCAGAGTTTCTTGCACGAGAAGCAGAGGAAGCAGAGGAACGTCGTAGAAAAGAAAATGAAGAGAAAAACAAGTTCGACACCAACATATTTCTTAAGTCATCTTCTTAGCAGACTTCCTCAGCACAACCTCCACCTCCTCAAGACTCTCCACCAAAGGATCCGACTCCTCCTGCTTCTTCTTCAAACTCTCACAATGAGTCATCGTCCGAATCATCACCTGAGCATTCATCTCCCACACCTTCAGAAACCGCATCAAAACAGCATTCAATCAATGAACTGACACAACCGGTTGATCTTCAGGAGCAAGTCAACAAACTTACCAACATGGTTACCAGTCTTACCAAACAAGTTGAAGACTTCCAGGAGTCAAAGCAGCTGATCGATAAGTTCTTGAACTCTGATTACACAGGATTTATCAGGACTGCCACACATGATTTTCTCTCCGAAAATCTAGTTGATATGATCACTCCTGAAGTAGCAAACCTTCTTGAACCAATCAAGGACAACTTGGATCACAGAATCAGAAGTGTCATGAGAAAAATGTTGTCAACTACACCATTCACACTTCACACTGCAAAAGCTTCTACTGTGGCTCCAACCGTCCCTGAATTATCCTTCAATGATATGCTTGCCAAACTCTTCGACAATGTTGCCTCCAAAACCATACAGACTGCTGAAGAAAAAGCACTTTATGATGCTATGGTGGCTTACATATCCAAAGAGTCATGCAAAGAAGCAGCTGGAACCCTGAAAAGGTCAAGAAAAGATGACGACCCTGACCCAAACTCAAAGGCAATAAACCTAAGTCTGGAACCGGTCCTTCATCTTCTCTACAACCACGAAAGGGCTCCACTCCTCCTGGAAATCAACAACACCCCTCAGCTACCGGCCAAGGTCAAGCTGAAGAAGAAGAAACATTCATGGAACCTACAGATGACTACCAGGGTCAACCTGACACCGATTACCGTGCTCCACCTATTCTCGATTCTCATGTTGGACCATCGTCACCATCCAAGGCAAAAGACAAATATGCTACATCTAAGTCCAAGAAATCAAAGAAGAAAAGACGTCATTCATGGCTCGACAATGATGACACTCCTCAGAATGATTGGCTGACAGAAATGGTTCAAGCTCAACCTCCTCTCGAAGAAGAAGAACCCCTTCCGGGTAACACTCTACAGTTCACCCAAGTCATAATGAAGGATCTTCAGATCAACAAACTTACAAAGACGGAGCTTAGAAGAATCAATAAGGATGCACAAGAATTCCTTAAGTCCAGATCAGGAAACAAAGTAGAATACGAATATCATATGCAGAATATAGCCAGTGCAATATCTGCCGAATTTGACTGGCTAAATCCTGAAATGAATATCGACCTCAGTTCCAAAAACCATGAAAAGCCTTACTTCACAGACTGGACAAAACCATTACCGTTGACAGGGTTTCCAGATAAACCCAAGCTTCCCTACAGCTACTTCTTCAACAAAGATCTTCATAACATCCAACTCACCCATGAGAAACCCAAGAAGAAATATGCTTCATCACTTACAATCTCAGTACCTGCCGCTAGATACGAAATTCCTGCTATTGAAGAAACTACTCGTGTTTTCAGCAACTCCATCGTTGCTTACGACAGAGATGCTCTACACGGGATTCAACACTGGCCAGAACGTCGTCGTCTCGGTTATACCAGCAGATTAGAAGAAAAATCATTAGGAAATGTGAAGCATAAATCTAAGATCATTGCTATCTTGGAGATTCAAGAGTCACAACAATTTATCTACATATTCATGCGTGAAATTGTGGTTAAACGAAAAGATGAAAAGAAGTACAAGTTCTCCGAAGCAGATTTTCCAGACCTTAATCTTAATGACATCGAAGATATGTATCTCGAAAAGGTTCAAGGAAAAATGCGTGGATTCGACAGAGAAGTTCAGTACAACTTCATGGCGTCACTACTTCTATTCATCAGACGATTGATAGTTCAAGAAAGAGTGGAAGATCTTCAGCTTGGAGTGGAAAGTTATCAGCAAAAGATCAATTTGACAAAGCCGCAATTCAAATTTGATGGAATCTATCAAACGTCACAGTTTACTCTCAACCAAGATCCTTTTGGTTTCACCTACATCAACAGCAAAAGGCTACAAAGTTTCATGAGGTTCGATGAGGTACACAAATTCTGTGATATTACACTCAAATCTGTTCGTGATGGGCTTGTCAAAAGGTTGAATGATGATCGCCGAAAGATAGCAAAGGGGGAACAACCTAGATGGAAATCCAGCACAAGAAGACAAGTTCGTAACTTTGTCTTAAAGATTGAAGAAAGGTTATTTCGACGGGAACAGATCAGACGACTGGAAAGCTATATCGGTGTCAGACCATCGTTTCCTATCAGACTCTTCGAAAGACCAGAACCCAAGTTCACTGACTTTGATGCTCCACTTCCTGACGAAGATTAACTTGGTACATTTGGTTATTTCATTTGATTGAATTATTTTTCATTATGGCTTGAGCACGCATTACAGTGCACAACCCGAACTTGTAAAGAAAGGACCCTGAGGTACGCTTCAGTGCCTCAATCCTAAATATAAGGAGCGAAGGCTTCTTACTTTTGAGTAGAATTAATCAAATATTTATTATTTTTTCATAATTCTGCTCAAAAGGACAAGTATTTCACCTCAATAAGACCTAATCACTTGTTGAGGGGGAGCACTTGTCACAACAAAATACTTTGCTCTAAATCAAAAGTTCTTGGTGAATCTCCCCGTAAGACTCAAAAGGCATATTTTAATCTAAAAGTTTGTCAAAAACATCATTTTATATGCTATTTTTGAGGGGGAGAAAATGAAAAAGTGATTAAAATATACGAAGTCAAAGCTTAAAAGTTGTATCATGTGCGAGCTAGACTCAGTATTGACCCAGGAATTGACGGGACAATAAAAGTTAGTAATATCAAAAGGACTTATCCTCGACGGGTAATAACATCAAGTTAGTTACTAGAGCTAGTTATCACCTAAAAGCTGACAATGCATCTCTTTAACTAACCACGTAAGCGTGTCTCGAAAAGGATATGTCTTAGTAGAAATGTACTGTCTCGAGAAACTTTCTGTGAACTTGATCAGGCCGGGTAATAATTTCAAGCTAGTTTAACTAGTGATGTAAGCGTGTCTCGAATCGGTCTTGTTCACGGAAAGTGGATCAATTCAAATGATTGCTCCTCCCGCATGTGCAAATTTATTAAAACACTTATGAGCACATGTGCAGGGGGAGCCCTTCAAAAGTGTACACAAAACTCTCAAAGTGTTAACCAAATATTTGATTATCACAAACACTTTGAGAGATTTTCTATCAAAGGTTTCTTGGTTACTGTCGGAGTTATAAGGTGATTAAGATAGGAATATCCGTCCTATGATCCGCCAGAGCCGGAGGGATCTACCCAAGGACATCTCCCATAGTTAGAATTAGAAGTCCTTAGGTACGATACGAAAAAAGGAGAAAAGAATGAAAGGGAAAGAAGGAGTTGAAGAATTAAAAAGAAAAGTAAAAAAAAAAGGGTGAAAAGAAATAGCCCCCCATACGTTCAACCTTAGGGCAGACACCGGGTTCAATACGTATGCTACTGGTTGGTGCAAAAGACAACACCGGTATTGAAGACAAAGTCGTCATGGACCCAGTGACGCAATGCACTAAACCTTCTTAACCACTGAAGTTCTCTTAAAAGGACTTGTTTCATTCTCACGGGGAACCCGCGTAACCTATCGACCTATCTCTTAGAGACGGTTGATATTGAAGCAGGAGACCCCTCCCTAGTCTCCGCATAGGAAACCTAGGTGTGCACTTATAGAGTCTAGATCCTTGAGATACATCAAAGATCTCTTAGGAACACTTAGTATTTCTACAACTGGTGTTCTACATCAATGGGCATCAGTTGTAAACTATCGATCCTTCGCAGATCTTAGCAATCTGCCGAGAACGTTTATGAGAGGATTACGTAAGTATTTTTCAATGATTGAACGGAAATCCTGCCAGGGTCAACATCAAACAGCCCTGACAGCAGGTCACTTCGGTAACCTCACAAGGGTTACGCTTAGTGTTTGCGGCGGTTCCATTACGGTCTACAGTCGTGGAGTGATCCCCAGCGACTCACCCAGTCATTGAGCTACTCAGTAGGTCTCGTAAGCTCCTTCGGGAGTATCTGATATGGGAACGGCCTGGATAAGGATTAGAAGGAGTCTTCACACTATGCTGTTGATGAGCTCTAATTCCTTATCTGTAAGTACCGGTTATTTATTGCTAACTGTTTACTCGCAGGTACCTCACTTCCATGATGGTAGATTCCAACATGCTCATACATACATCTTGAAGTCAAAGAAAGCTCCCCCAAAGATCTTAGCAACACAAAGTTCAAAGAAAGATTCTACACCAATAAGAAGAATCTACAAAGTATAAAGACAAAGATCTCAATGTATGAAAAGGAACTTCTTGTACGTGAAAGTCTAAGTCCAAAGATGTATGAGTATGTTGGAATGGCGGACAACCACCACAGACGCAAAAGTGACGAACGGCAGATTACTTCATAACACTATCACTACATCATCATCAAAGAACAAAGACATAGAGCAAAGTTTATTCATTATCAGTTAACCATTTTTGAAGACGTCTAGAGATTTACATGTCACAAGTCAATGACAAAGATGAAGACGTCAAGCAACCGTGATGACCGACCCTTAGGGGGAGATTGTTGGGATCATAGTTTTCACTATTTTATCAAGTCTCGGTCATTTGTAATAATCTTAGGTTGCTTAACTATTATTTACTTTCATTTACTAATGTATTAAGTTTGCTAGGCTTAAGGTAAGTAACCCATGGGCCTTAAAGCCCACGAAATGATGAAAGGAAGGAGAGGGAGTGTTGCCCTAGCTCCTTCCCTATATATAGAAGCCTTAGGTCATTTGTAAACTTGGTTGGTTATTTGATTTCTTAAGGAAACTCTTGCACTTATATTTCTCTTATTCATTTAATCACCCAAATCTCCTTTCTCATCTCATTTCTATTGTTATTATACTTGTGTTTACAAAATGGTGACCTAACAAGTGGTATCATTCGCTAGAGGAAGGTGTAGTTATTGTTTTCATTGATTTTTGATCTTAAAGTTTTTCTTAAATCGAATTTTTTGTGAAACTTTTATACTTTTTTGTTTGTTTCTTGATTTTTATCACATCTTTGCTTACAAACTTGTGTTTAAAATCAAAACAAACCAAAAAGTTCCAAACTTTTATCAAAAAAAAAAATTCGACTTGGTGATTTGTACTATTTATCGAAATCTTTTTCAATTTTGAAAAAGTTAATAAAGTTTTCAACTTTCTTAAAGATCTCATCATTTTATACTTAAAAGTACAAGAATCTTGAAACAAAAACGAGTTTTTGGTTAACTTTCTTTGAAAACAAATTCTGCCACAATTTCGCAATCTTCTACATACACAGTTTCGAGATCTCTTGAAAAGTGCTCTATATCGACTTCGTTTTGCATAGTTAGGAATTGAATCCTTATAAGTCATTAACATGTTTGCTAAAACACCCCATGTCAAATTCTTGCAAAAATTTCTCACAAATTGGACACATATTTTTCGTCTCACATTGTGAATAGAAAATAAAAACGTTATGTTTTAAACATCACTTGCATAATGTCTCTTGAATGCTAAAGAGAAACATAACCAATATGTATTATCGGGTACATTCAAATGAAGCTACATTGAATTAGGAGAGTTTGGGTTATCTTTTGTTTTATAACAAAACTTGCATTATAAAACGTTTTAAGCATCAAAATGAGTCAAGATAACCACACCTCCACATTGTTTTCATATAGGCACACACTAGAACATCCACATTGCAATAGTTGCTAACCTAGACTAAAATGTGAATTTTTTTTTTTCTAGGAATCATCATGCCTCCCGTAACTCATTACGACTACAAGGACACCATTAAGTACATACCCAAACACCACAAAACCAAAGGCCTTACCAAAACTCAAATCAACATTTTCAAAGCCTTAGAAAAATGTTATGTTCACGAGGGTAGAACCATTGACCCATCCTTCCTAGCCGGTACAAACCTCCGTACGGAACTTTCCACCACCAACTCTGATTGTCTCTTAGAAATCAACGAGCCTATTTGTCCTAGGTTCATTCTAGAATTTTATGCATCCATCACTCTCTCCACCGATGAGTATGGTCTCATGTCTATAAACTTCATGGTTAGTAGTCACCAATACTCCTTTACTCTCAATGAGTTTGCTCAAATCCTAGGTGTTCCAAGCCGTGGTACTTACATCTACACCGACGAACATACCCTCTCAACTCTTGACACCCTCATTGACCGCATTCATCCATACGATACTCCTCTTGTATCCGAGGATGTACTTCATGATCACCTTTTTATTGGGACCTCCGATACTAGGAGAACCCGTTCCGGAAATGAGATCAACAAGGATCCTTATGGTATGGAACTCAATGAGCTCAAGCCTCAATTTAAGAAATTGGAAGAACTCCTTAGAGCCAATGTCATTAGCACCATAGGAAACCGGGATCATATCAATGTTTGCCTTTGCTACATGCTCTACTCTTTGTCCGTTAGGCAACCCTTCAACTTGGCCTACTACATGGCCAAAAGAATGGCCGACATTCCCGCCAAAGGCACAACGGCTATGCCATATGGAATGCTCTTGACCCGTCTCTTTAGTCACCTTGCTCCTATTCCTCCACCTCCTAGAGGTCTTCGCCTAGACTACTTTCTCATCCCACACACATTTGTCGCACTAAGTGATAAGAGAGTCTACAAAATCCAAGAAAAACGCCCTCATCCTCCTACTTCCTCATCGTCATCTTCAATGAGTGAAGATGATAAGTTACCCAACTCTAGGCTCCCACCTCTTGAATACCTTTCACAACTTCCAAATATTCCGAATGAGTCGGAGGAATTCAAGCAAACTAAGGGGATGTTCAAATTTCTCGGGAGGTTCCTTGGAAAGCTTAAGAAGAAGGTCGATCACCAATGAGAGCGTGTGTGAAGTAGTGTTTGGCACTACGTGTCATTTGAACAATTTGGATGTTTCAAACTTTGTTTCATGGATTTATGTATTTGTAGGGATATTTGGTTATGTTTAGAACATATTTGTACGAACAATTATGCAAGATGACAACATTTGGCATGTTGTCAAATTTTCAAGTCTATGAAAAATTTCACTAAGTATAGTGAAATTCGCTAGCCCTCGGTCAAAGTCCAATGGTAAGAGTGTTTCTATATCTAATTTTTGCATTTTCTAATCAGATCTATATTTAAGTTTATGTTTTAGGAATTTTTGAAAAAATTGGAAATCGTCTTGACGACGAAAAACCTGGTCTGTCCAGTTTTTGGGGTCTGGTAGAACTGGCGGAACCAAACACTACTAGAAAAAGGGCTATCCTTGACTCCAAATGCGAGTCAAGAAGAGACCTTATGACGCGCAAATGCGAGTCAAGGAAAAACCCGTCATAAATCTTCATGACTCGCATTTGTGCGTCATCCCTCTATGACTCGCACTTATGACCCACGTTGCGTATCATTACCCTTAAAATTATTTTGACTAACTTTTATGACACACTTTTCTGACATATGTTTTTGCGAGTCATTACCTTAAAATTAATTTTTTTTTATTTTTTCTGTTTTTTAATTAAAACCTGATTATATACATAATTACTGACAATAGACCTGATAATTTTACAAAATTAACGCATTTTATATATATATCAAAACCATGCGTTACCAATTCATTACATAACAATTCATGTCAAAATATAGACCGATAATTAGTTAAAGTTACTACAATACGATTTCTATATTCCAAAACGCCTAGCTAGCTAACACATCTTAAGCTTCTGTCATGGGGTACTCAAACACGACGTCTTTACCAGAAAGCTTCCTGTAGACTCCACTGAATGTTTCCAGCTTGTACTCGGTGTCATTACGAGCCTTTGGGTCCAAGTAGATCTGCAAAAACATACAAGTCAAGTTATAACAGGAGCAAAAAACAACTTCAAGAACATCCACATATATAACAAGAAAATAAGCAATCACCTTAATGATCTTTGAGCCATCGAGCCTGTATCGAACACGTTTTCCAACAATCTCAGCTGGGTGGCACACATCCTCAAGCATGGCATCATGCACTGCTGTCAGGGTACAGGAACGAGGTCTCTGAACAACAGAACCCTTCTTTGGTCGACTCAAGTCCTTGTGAACCTGCACATTATGGTTGACGAGTATTCACCATTAAGAAACATTCAACCAATCAATTATTTCAATACCACAGATACACTTACACTTTTAATTAATGGTATCACAGATACACTTACACTTTTAATTAATCATCGATAAAACAGGCTCCCCTGCATAATGATTCTTAATTTTCAATGGTCGTCTATTTGTTTGAGGGCAATTGCAGTTAACTAACTGCGATAATCCATTAATCCGTTTGACCTATTAAACCTATAAATTTACATGAAATACCAAACACATGCAGCATACGAAAATAAAAGTAATGAAATAATCTGTATAACCCATAAAGATTAGCATCTGAGTTAAAATGATACACAAGAATTTTCAAAATGTGCTAAGTAACAATCATGTACCTGATCACCAGAGAAGTTCTCTAGAAACTTCCCAGTGACATAAACTTCACCAAAAGCCTGTTGGTAACTCTTAGGTGCAACCCTTTGTATCAGCTTAGCAAAGAAATCAGCAACCTGAGAGGATGGAAACATACAAACTTACTATAAAACTAATGACACGTTTTTCAAGTTAGATAGTGATCAGAAAATGTGGATGTAAATTGTTCTCGATATAAGTGTAGTACCTCAGGTTGGGAAAGCATATGACCTGCTTTTGCAGATATGTCACCATACAAAAGGTACCTGCACACAACTGGTTGTGTTAGCACCTATCTCGTTTGCTAAATGTAAAATCAGTATCCTTCAATGATTAAGACTGTAGGCCAACCTCTCAGGGGATTTGAAAGGGTTGTACAAGCCATGTTTGGGACACTTAGACAGGCTCTCTACGAAAGGCTGCATAATAAGTCAAGAGATATATGATAAGAACTTATAGGGCACATAAAAAAATGTTCTTGTACTAATAATAATCCAGCCTTAACAATCAAGCTACAATAATCAAACCTTAACAATCAAGATACATACCTTGATTCCACTTTCATCTACTTCTGAAATTGTAATAAACTTTTCTCCATTTAACGAAGTAGCCGGCATACCACAACTTTGATCTTCGCAATGCTGCTTGCCTTCTCTTTTTCTGGAGCAAAACTTTTCATAAGATTGTTATCGGGCAAACCTTGTGCTTTACTAGTCTGTTTGGTATTCCCAAAATACAGCTCTGCATCATCGAAGCTTCTGCCTTGAGCATTATTGTACATTGGAGCACCATAATTTGTAGTTACAGGCATCTGTCAGTATATCAACACACATAAAAATTTCAGGCTAATACTCATATGAAATGAAATAGACAATGTCACTCACTTCAATTAAAGACATTTGTCGAATGATAGCAGACAGAATTGGTATTAGACAATCTGATCTATGAAGCCATATATAGGGGGTGTTTAGGACTTTAGGATTGCTTATCTTTTCTACTTATTCACTTATTTTTTTAAGCAGAACCAGTTTAGGATTGCTTATCTTTTGACTCTTTTCTACTTATTTACTTATTTTTAAGCAGAACCACTTTATGATTGCTAATGCTTCTGTCTATCTGCTTAAATTAAGGTAAAATAAGCATTTTTCTGATAAAAATGTAGGGAGCTGTTTATTTCAAAGTGCTTATTTGAGATGAAGTTAAACCTTTTACAACTGAATGTAATCAAAACTTACTAAAAACTGTTACTTCCCCTTGCATTTTATACAAAATAAGCAAATCCAAACACTATTTCCTAAACTGATTATTTCTAACCAGCTTATAAGTCCTTATTTATATATCAAGGTAGCTAGCTAGCTCATATTTTAAACATAAACAAACCAAATTAAACACAAACATAAACAAAATCTCAAACATAAACAAAAATAAAACACCAAACATAAATAAAATCACAAAAATAAAAGATAAAACATAAACAAAATCACTGGTGTTGGAGATGATACTTACAGTGGTGGCGGTGGTTGCTTCAGATGGTGGTAGGGTCCTTTTGGTTAGCGAGAGGCGGGAGAGCAGTGGTGAGGGTCAGGGTTGTGGTGATGGCGTCGAGGTTGTGAGAGATAAGTGATGAGAGTTGGCTGGTGACTCTCGTTGTTAGGGTTTGGTGACGGATCTGATTTCGGTGGTAACGTGGACAGTCGCCGAACAAAGAGTGAAAATTGTAAGCGGCTGGTGGTGCTAAAATGGCCAGTTAGGGTTTGGTGGTGGTGTAGATCGAGAGATAATATAAATTGGTAACCGTGTTTTTGGTGATTGAAAATTTTGAAGAACAAAGAGTGGAGGAAAGGGTTTTGTGTCTCTAAAATTTTGGGGAAGCACAAAATGAAAGTGAGATCTATATCTCAGATCTAACTTGATGTTTGGCAAAGTAAGCTGGGAAAATGAAAGTTAGAAAATGAAAGTGAAAATTGTAAGCGGGAAAACGAGTGTGGGTGCTAAAATGTAAGCGGGAAGTGTTTTGGCCAAAAAAAAAAAGGAAGCAGATTGGAAAAAAAAAAAAACATATATGACCCTATGTTATGACGCTTCTGAAAACGAGTCATCCCCAATAAAAAATTTACTCGTTATGACTCTTATTTTATGACTTTGCTATTTGCGCGTCATCTTGTAGCGTGCGTCATAAAATGCGAGTCAAGGATAGACCTTTTTCTAGTAGTGAAAAATAGGGTTCCGCCAGTGTAAATTTCAGGGTTACCCAGTTTTGGCCCAACGGATCTGACGGAACCCAAACAAGGGTTCCGCCTTTGATGTTGTAGGGTTCCGCCTGGCACCTGCAGATTTTTTTTAACTTTCGAAATTCCATGTTTCCCACAACTCCTAATCAGAGTTTTTAGTTAGAAAATCCTTTCTCATTACTTGATAAGTAAATTAGGATCAATTTCAACCTCTAGAACCACTGGAAACCCCTTTCCCGCCAAAAATCAAATTTAATCATAACCAACCCAAGGAACCCTTGCTCATAAGGCAAGGAACCTTCCTAAAGGTTCCTTGGTATCCGTGGGACATCTGATCCAAAACACAATGACAAGACCTCTAAGCATTTAGTGCAAATCTTTGTCTTCTTACTCCACCATTTTCATTGGATTGACTTCCAATGATTTGACAACCTTCATAACTCTTCCAAATCATTAGAAACCTCAACTTTTGTATGATAGAACATCAAATCCAAACACTCCTTTCCATAATTCTTCCACTCTATAAATTTGACCATCTTAGAACACTTTCAAATCACACCATCACCATCTCAATCTCTGAATCTAATCTTCTACACCATCATTTTGACAATGACAAAGTCAACAATCACCTCTCCACCATCTCGACCCATTAGGAGAACCGCACGCATAAGTGTACAACCCTTTTGTTGCAACACCACCATCAACCTTAGCTCCTCATCTTCAGATGAATCACCACTAATCATTTCCTCACCTATCAAGGACGAAAACTTCCTTAATCTTGCAATTCCCACACCATCACCAAAACTCAATCATGTTATCACCACTCCACCACCAACAAAGACACCCATTGATCCAAGTCCACCACCGGCTCCAACTCAACCATCCAAGTCTCCATCACCACCTACATCACCACCATCAGCACATCCTTTTCTAGAGAATCTTGAGGATATACCACCTAGATCATCAAATCCACCACCCTTGCCTTCGTTTGCTTCTATCGAACGCATGGCACATGAACACACACGGGCATTCTTTGAGCCCAATGTCCCTTTTGAACAAGAACCACCACCACAAGAACAACCTTCACAACCTAAACCCTTGTTGTTTCACCCCATCTACAAAGACATCCATGGACCTCTCTATGAAGAACCTCACTTAGAACAACACCAACCACCACAACCTCAAGTATCACAACCACAATCCCATTCCCACCACTTTGAGTTCCTCTTTCCCTCATATGAGAAAATTGAGGCGTCGTCATGGAACAACCCTCTAAACTCCCACGAGGAAATCAACGACTGTCTTGATAACCTCTATGCTTTCAACAGCATGGTGGATAATCATCTCCATCAAGCCATGGAGTTTCAAACCACCTTGCTTGCATCCATTGCAAACCCATCCTCCACCAAAGAAACCCCCACCATTCCACCACCTCAACCATCATCCCATGATCAAATCCTACCCAATCCCCGCCATGGTTGCTCACATTGGGAGCGGGCGGCTAAAATAAGTGAGAGCATAAAAATCATGCTCCACCAAGTCCAAGATGAAACCCGCTTTGCTCTACAACACATTCTTGAACGTTTGGATGCTCTCTCACACCCAAACGACTCTTAGAGCGTACTACGGAGGCTTTGCCCCATTTAGGAAAATGTTGGAAAACATCCACTTATAGAATTAGGATTTTATTTCTTTGTTACTTTTTTTTTTTAATTTTTTTTTAAAAGTAGGAAGATATTTTTCATTTCTTGTCTTTGACTTTTAAAAAGTCAAATTTTACTTGGAATGACATCTTTTCTACTATCTTGTTTGCATTGTTGGTTGATCTTATATGAGTTGTGATTATGATTGCTTCTATTCTCATATTATGTTGTGCCTACACGATTTGTCGTGTGTCATTATCGCCAACTAACTCTTTCGTTGTAGGTTCAAAATTCATGTTTCCTAACTTGGCACTCTATTTAGGGGGAGTATTGTCCAAGGGCGAGCACGTGCATTATTCTGCTTCGCAACTCTTCTTTTTGTTTCGACAAAAAGGGGGTGAAAATATATTTAAACTTATATTCTTAAATGGTTTTCATCAAATACGTAAAACAAAGTTTAAATACAAACTTTTAAAGACTTAACACTAGAATTAGTGATTTACTTAAAAATAAAGTTTATGTTTTGTCATCAACAAAAAGGGGAAGATTGTTAATACAAATATCGCCTAAAACATTATTTATATTTTTCGATCTTTGCTAAGTTTTGTTAACGACAAAGTGTAAACTTTAGTTTTTAGTAAAACATGATTTTATTTTTAGTCTTGCATAACTAGACTTTATTTGCTACATTTACATTTCATATTTAACATAACACTTTCGTATTTCTAAATATAGAAAATGTAACATGTACATTTATGGAAAGGTTGAGTGTTTGACTTTCCATAAGACTTCTTACACATTACTTCTTACACATTATAGAAGGTCTCTTACTCTATCTATTGTGTGTTGACTTGAAGAAGCTTGATTTGACATTGCTAGATATGGAAAGATTTCTTGAAGGCTTTGACTGTCAGACACTGGCGGAACCCTGGGGTTACAAGGGCGAAACCCTTGTTTTGGTTCCGCAAGATCCACCAGTGGTCTGGTTTGTTTGGCTATAAATAAGAAGCCACTTGCAAGAAATCTTTCATCACTTCTCATTATAATTTGCACATACATACTCATATCATTTATCTAACTCATTAACATTTCATTTGTGTGAAGTTCTCTTGTAGCAAAGAAGTTCACAAGTTCATATCAAAGTTACAAGTATTCAAGACAACGTTACAAGACTTGTTAGCTTAGCATTGTATAGACTTCGTGTAGTTTATACTTCATTTGATTGTGTATATTCAGTAGTGATCGGTTAGTATTTTAGGCCTTAAAATACATAGTGTGACGGGAGTGGTTGTACCCTTAAAAAAGAACTCGACATATAGCTTTGTGTCAGTAATCTTGTGTAAGTGACGTGTAAGGTTTTCTCCACCGGTGAAAGGAGCCTGTTGACTAGTGAAAGAAACTCTCGAGTTGGATACTCGGGGCGTGGAGTAGGGCAAGGAAAAAGAGTCCTTGTAGCCGAACCACGATAAACTATCGTGTTGTGGTTTGATTGTTTCTTTCGTTACTCTTGCATATTATATAGTCTTGTAGTTTAGATCTTTGATTAAACGTAAAGTTTCAAAAGATAATTAACTTAAAAACCGGTAAACTATTCAACCCCCTTCTAGTTTTCCACAAACATGGTGATGGAGCAATTGGGTGTACTTGGAGGTGGAGGCGTCATCATCAAAGACCCCCCAACTTATGACCGTGTCCCCGTAGCTTTCACGTTGGGACCTTGAAAGTCTTGAAGAGCTTCCTCGCTGACGCTTGCTCATTTCCTGGAACAAAATGGGGTGGAACAGGAGTGGTTAGAATTGAGATTCAACGAGGCTAAGCTGTCAGACCCTCCTGATGCCGTCAGACGTAAAGGCTGATGCCGTCAGGCTTATCAAACTTTTGAATCCGCGATTACGAGGGAAAAATTGATTTTTCAACTTTAAATACTCAATCCAAACACCGCTTTTTACAGCAACAATGGGTGTTGGACCAATGATTCGTGGATCAAAACCATTTTCTCTTCAATTAGTCATAAACCCTATTGATTACAAACTACCCAATGCCTTAATTATTGTCACATAACACTAATTAGAGGGCATTATAAGTTCTAAATACGAATCGATTCTAGGGTTTCGAAAAATGGGGTTTTACAAAATTGACGGGTCTTATGGATAATTGAACGACAAAGGACGAATGAAAATCACTTACCATGTGGAGATTGTTGATGAATGATGATGAAATCGACTTTGGAGATTCGGTGGGCGAGTGTTGGGTGGATATGGTTTGTGGGGTTTGTGGTGAAAGTGATAAATATGAGGCTATTATTTCTGACCAATCGAAGTGACGGCGTTACGTGTAAAATTTGACGCCGTCAGATGCCCGTATTTCCAACACTTTGTGACAATTTTCATATGAGCCCTTGTACTTTCGTTAATAGCTTGTCAGGGTCATCAACCATGATAGCCATTCTCGTTAGTAGATTCCACCAGGGTCAAATGTTTTGTTACTGTCACGAGGTGTGGTATGATTTTGGATAGGGTTGGTTACTGTCCCGTTCAGGTTCCAATCTCCATCTTGGTAAGTAATAGGCAAGGGGAGGGGTTATTCCATCGAAGTTTTTGGAATGAAAGTGCGCTTGAGTTGCATTTTTTGCTTGCCAAGTTTAATGCCAAAGGACCATTTTTTAACTTCGTGAAAGTTAGGGAGCGTGACTTGCAAGCTTCCGACGAAGATGATATGAATTTGAGAATTCCTTTTTTCACGAGGGAGTCCATAGGAATAAGGGGGGTTTAAATGTGAATTTCCGGGGGAAGGTGTTCCATTACCCCCTTCTTCACTTATCACATTAGGGGTCGGGAGTTCAAAGATCTTTTCGATCTTTTTAGGTACAATTTCTTCCATAATCTTTTCCTTAATCCTTGATATAAACTTATCAGCCAAGTCCATGAAAACATTCCTAGTGTTTTCCATGCGGGTTTCTAATTGTTGAATCTGCCTCTCTTGGTTGTTCACAAAAGTCAACATTATCCCTTCGAACTCCTCTTGTCGTGAGCATTCAGGAAAAGTATGTTTACTGATTGCATTCACATGCCTATCGGGACTTACTTCGGCATCAGCAACAGGCATATCAACCTTCATTAATTTCTTAACCTGCTTTTCGATGTTCTCAAATAACTGTTCTTGGGTTGCATTCATGTAATCTAAACTCCCTTCCTCCAAGAACATTGGATCCTACCATTCTTCTTCTTCGTATTGTGCTAAGTCCTCAATGACCTCCCAGCACTTATCAATGCTGAGTCTGCTTAATCTCCCTTTAGCGGCGTAATCTATGGCATTTTTGGTTAGATGGTTTACACCATCATAGAAGATCTGGATTTGGAACCAAGAATCGAGGCCGCGATGGGGGAATTTTTGGATCAAGTCCTTGAATCGAGTCCATGCTTCGTAAAGAGTTTCACCTTGATGTTGTTGGAACATCAAGATGTCATTCCTTAACTTGGTAGTTCTCCCCGGTGGGAAAAATTAAGCAAGGAAATGAGAGGTGAGATCATCCCAAGATGTGATGGATCCCGCGGGTAAAAGCTCAAGCCATTTACAAGCTTGGTCACGTAGAGAGAATTGGAAGAGACGCAGTCGGGTCGTCTCTCGAGTTTCAATATCAAGGTCTATGGAATCTACGATTTTGAGGAAATCCTTGAGATATTGATTAGGATCTTCGGAACGAAGTCCATGGAATGCACATCCGCTTTGCACCAACCGGATGGTGTCGAATCGCAAGGGGGACACATTGGCTCCTTGGGTGAGCTCAATGGTGTTTCGATAGCCTTGGTGGCTAGGACAGTAGTATTCTCCTAAAGTGCGGGGTCTAGGAGGTGGGTTTGGTTGTGGTGGGTTTGTAGGGTCAAAGATATTACCACCTTCCATGATGTCGGATGGTAATGGTTATGAACAAAGGAACGAAGAAATAAGATAGACTAAAGAAGACCTATAAATATAAAATAAAAATCTTACTAGAAAGGAATCTAGCAAGTAGACCTAATAAAAAGAAATTTCAACCTAAGCAATAACTATTCCCTGGCAGCGGCGCCAAAAACTTGATGCGTGGTTTTGCAACCTTGCAAAAGGTTTAACCTCTCGAGGGATCTCGAGAAGCTTGCAATCCCCACCAGGTAGTGTACCTGACCGATGTAGTATAATGTAGTGGCAAGTACCGGGGGATTGATCATTCTACTTGGGGAATAGTGTTCGTTATGATTGAAACTTAATCAAACTAGGTCTAGAGGTGAGGGATGATTCTTTTTGTATTTTTATATATTATGGAAAACAAGTAAAAATCTCGGGTATTAGAAGAGTGGGCGGAATTAGTTGCTAATCAACTAACCCAAATAACTACAAATGCAATAAAAATAAAATAACAAGAAAATAAATGTGAGAAAAACCTTATATGGAGAGAGACGTGTTTACTTAGATTTCACTACTCCCTAACTATCTTTCATTAATCGATTAGTTTGTTACAATTGCGTGGATGACGGGTTATATTCCTTAATACCATTCGTGGGCCATGTACGATCTTCCCCAACTCTATAAACTTCTACCTCTTCCTATGTCGAGCCGACAACTAGCTCCTAACATGCCCTCCTTAGTAGTCACTTATGCATTAAATACAACCATTAAAATCGTAGTACACATCCGATTTATGTTTCTTAAGACGTTCAAGCATGTTACCAATTGGAGATTAGCCAGTTTTCTTAAGCCTAACATCAAAATCATTCATCCAACAACAATTAATAACAAACAATCAACCAATAATCAATAGCTAGGTTTTATTACATCTAAGCAAACACAAATAAACCTAGCCTAGCATGTTAATGTAAAGACAAGCATAAGATAGAATCAAACAACACATAGACATATTGAATTATTATTGGAAGACTTATCTTTCATTAATCATGCATGAAAGAAGGGTTTGAAGCCCTTACAAAAAAGGCTAAAATTCATCCTAGGGTTTATGGTGAAGTTCCTCAAAAAGTTTTCTCCTTAATGAATGAAAATCAGAAAACTATATATAGAGAATACAATCTGACGGCGTCACGTTATACATGTGACGCCGTCAACTCGCCGCCAATGCTTCCCTCGGATTGCCTAGATCCAGATCTGACGCCGTCACCTTATAATCTTCACTGGCCGTCACCTTATAAATTGTATGTGACGGCCTAGGCGTAAATCCAAAAAACTTTCTGGCGCGTCTCATGTAAACTTCATATCCACCTATTTGCCAACACGTGACGCCGTCACCTTTGTCGTTTTCTTCACTTTTCGCTCCAAAAACGTCCAAAATACTTCCTTTTCTAGATTTCTTCTTCAAAGTACCTAAAGTGACAAAAAGAACGATTTGAGGCAATATTTGATCAAATAATCACGACTTAGGGCTTAAATGACCCCCTAAAAGTGTAACACTTTTCGCCTCATCATTTTACTAGCTTGTTTCTAACAAGCTAGAGCTTGTAGGCATTGAATTACCCTTGTTGTGAGCAAAAGGAATTATAAGTGTACTTTTCCATTTTCTTTGCTTAAAGTACTGTTCATTGGCTTATTAACTACTTATTTGTACTTATTAATTGCTTATTCTTTGTTATTTTCTGCTTATTCATGTCTTTGGTTGCTTTTTATGCATAGTTGTAACTTTAAAAATCATTAGTTCAAAAAATTGCTTAGAAACTACCTTAATTAGCTTACAACTATTTATCTTAGTAACTTAATGTACACTGCTTATTATGGGTTGGAATTTGCTTTTCAATGTTTCTTTAACTTAGTTAAACTTTTAGTTTCACAAAAATTGCGTTTAAACACTTTGTGATAGCAAAAAATCAAATAAGTCTAGTCTGTAAGGGGTGTTTGGAACAACATTGGTTCTTAGTCAAAGATCAGTTTTGGACTTTTAATCAAATTAGTTTAGCTCTAATTTAGTTTATAAAGAAGTTTTTAAGTTAATTCAATCGGTGTTAGTTAGTTTCATATGTTTTAAGTTAGTTTTTTAAGTTACATAGCCTAAATGTTCGTAAATTTTTTTTTAATCATTCAAAAGATTTAGGGTATGTTTGGCAAATGGGGTTGGGACTGAGGCTCATGTATTAGGGAGATTACGTCTATATCCTTGCAAAATTGTTAAATTACATCATTATCCTTGTTAAATTTATAATTACTTTAATATCCTTAAGAAACATTAAAATGCACACAAATATCCAAAAATGCACTTTCATTAAAATGCACAGAAACATTAAAGCTATGTTTGGCAAAAGTAGTTGTGAGCGGTAGCAGTGAGCTGTGAGCTGCAGCCACAGCTCACTGCTCACCGCTTACCGCTTACAGCTTCTTAAATAAGCATTGAAAAAATGAGCTTTCCTAAAAAAAATAGCAAAGCTCACCGCTCTTATACCAAACGAACACTAAAAATAAAAAAAGTTCATTGCCCATCGCTCATCGTCTCAAAAAGCTCTGCGCCAAATATAGCCTTAATATTAATATTGAAAACTTTTATACAAATATTTTTTGACATGTTATAACCTTCTTGCCCTTATCTTCAACAAGAGAATAAAAAATGAAGAGTCCAGCAATTAGCGAAACTACTTTTAATATGATTTATCAAAATCTTTTAACAGCTCGCAAGATATACTTTTATCATATTTTTGTTTGCTTCCAGTAATTAATTTCACTCTATGTGTTTAACACTTGTAGTAAATCAACAAACACAGTGACAATCATAACGTCACCTATTATAACATATATACATTCATTGGGATCTTATGCACCAACTTTTGGGGTTAGCCTCTTGTGCCTTCACCCGGCCCGTGCCTTCCATTTTACCATTCGCTCCGTTTTGCCCCGACCCACCCTGCCCGCCATAACTCACAGGCTCTCTTTAGTCTTCGGATCCGGCTGGTGCATCTCCGGTCCGTCAACCCGTCGCCGGCTTGAATTGTTAAATGGTTTCTACAGTAAACTGTGAGAGGTGCTACAGTAGCAAGTTTTTTAAGCCTTTTTGTGGTCTTTGTTGCGCCATGTGTTACAAACATATGTACAAAGGGTTATGGCCACATGTTTTTTGGGGGATTGTAGTTTTATATCATCTCAGGTTAGGTGCATACCTAATTTCTTGATCAAAAAACCCAAAGGAGAAGTTGCAATCTAGGTTTGGTTTTACTTGGGTTTTTCCCCACCTTTTCAATTTTAAGTGTTGTTTATTGCTATTGTTACGTGCCTTATGTTGCTTTTGCATTGCTGATATGCTTTGAAGTTTCGTTAAATTTATTGTTGTTTCTCAAGGGTTTAGGGTTATGTCTCTTTTGGGTTGCTCATTTAAGTTCTGCCTTCATTAGGTTGTTATTATTTAAAATTAGATTTAAGATTAGGTTCATTTAATAAGGTGTGCATTGACTTCTTAAGATTATTTATACTTAGGTTTAGGGCTAGGTTGCTTTAATGAGGTGTGCATTAACTTCTTAGGATTATTGGTATCTACCATTGTTGGACCTCCATAAGTGCTATGTTTAGGTTTATGTTGTGCCAATTTAATGAGCCCCCTTGCATTGTTTGGTCTAAAACAGTTGTCTCATTTAAGCCTTTGATTTGTGTTGGGTTCTTTCCTTTTTTTTTTACCCTGCATTTTTTGGCCTATGCACTGTTCTGACTTTCCTTTTCTTTTTTTTTTTTCTTTTTTTTTGTTGCTCTTGCTTTTTCACTCTCTTTTTTTGTAAATTATTCTTTCAAATGTATTTATCCATCAGCATAACTGATTCTGAAATATTAGTCATACTTGCTTGCCTATATTTGATTTACTGTCTCATTGGTCTTTCTTTTCCTCCATCTAATTATGAAACCGAAAACAAAACCTCATACTCGAAACACAACTAAGCGACTTACTCGCAACCAAAAAATAACTGCCACTTTGCCTATCCATGGGTCTGAAAAATGTTTGTTGCAAAATTCTGTTGGCCATTCTTCTCAAGGTTAGTTCGCCCTATGTTTTTCATACATTATTGTTCCATTCGGTTATGCCACCTGTAAGTTATAATACTTATTTTTAGACATTCTTTGTGCAGCTGAGCATCAGCACCAGCATTGCGATGCTCCGGTTCCTCAATTTGGCGCCAACGGTCATTTTGCCATGAGCAATTCATCTGCATCATTGCTTGCTGCCTTCGGCTCTCATCGGCTGAAACGGGCTATTACAGTTAGCCGCATGAAAGAGGCTAATTTGGCACCTAGCTCAGGTGAGTGTTTGTCCAATCACTCTTGCTTTTCTGAGAAAACGTGTAAATGACGTATACTTATAGCTGCCTTTTTATTTTTTTCAGGTGCGCCTGCCGCTTCAGAAAAAAATAAAACACAGATTTCCAGTTGTTGGTTGGATACACCAGCCATACCTGCTACCTGTGTTGCTGCTACCGATATCGAGGGCACTTCGCATAATGGTGTCGCTACAGGTAAAAAAAAATTTGCCTGATAATATCCTTCAAGATAGCCAGAGTGCAGTGCATTCTGTTTTTTTAAATGTTGTATTCTACTATGCCAATAACACTGTCGCATGCGCCATGTCCTAACTCCTATTCAAACAAAAAAAATGCCCTTTTTGCAGTGGGTGCGGGTACCTGTCATGCTCATGAATCAGCTGATGTAAATAGCAAGGCATGTTTGAGACAACAACATAAAAAAAGAAAGGTGTCAGCTGAAGTTAGCGCACGGTGTGTCAGGCAGCGTTCACTGCTTAATCGTTTGTGCCGTGAATCAGCCAATGTCATTACTCAGCATGCTCAGCAGCCAGATTTTCATACAAATCAAGGTAAATTGCAGTGCCTTTTTTCCCAGTGCATAATGCTTTAGATGAGTTATGCTTTCCCGTGCTTAATTATGTATACATTGTTTGGTTGGTGTGCCTGCTTTTTGTTGGTTACAGAAATACATGTTGCTTCCACCTCTTTTCTAACAAATGTGAAAAAGAGGAGGCTACCAAGTTGGGCAGCTTCGACTCATATGACCAGCCATTTTTCCACACCTCATTTGTAGCATCGTTCCACCAGTTCGTTGCAATGTAGGGGTCTCGGTTGTGATCGCTCTCACCAACCACCTGCTTGCACAGCTGAACGTAAGCTCTAGCATTTTTTTGCTCCGTCATGTCAGTGTAGGTCAATAATTTATTTTACATAGCTGATTATGTTACCTCTGCTTCGTTGTAGAAACAATTGGTACCAGCAATTGCTTACAAGGAAATGCCGCAAAAAGGAAGCTACCGAATTGGGCAACTCCATCCAATGCAAGGCGTCGTGTGCAGCGTGGGGGCCAAACCCGTGGTGCTCATACAACTGACGGTAAACCTCATTATCCCTTTTTTTAATGTCATGCCCTTTATATACAGCCACCCTTTGTCACCATTTAAATAACCTTTCATTTCTGATAAATGCAGATGAATCACCTCTGTATGATGATCTAGGAGATTGTGATCAGCAGTGCCGTTATTGCAAAGCCGCATTTTGGCTTGGCGAACGATTGAAAGGCCACCGATCTTCCAACGGTCAGCCTGACTATCATTTGTGCTGTGGAGGTGGTCAAATCTTGATGGACCCAGAATGAGATCCGCCGGAGTATTTCAAGCAGCTCCTTACAGACGCAAATTTTATGCACAATATACGGGCCTATAATCAAATGTTTGCTATGACTTCGTTTGGGGCCACTATTGATACCACTGTTAACCAAGGAAGAGGGCCATATGTGTTTAAAGTTTCCGGGAAAATATATCATTGGATTGGCTCATTATGTCCCACCGGTGATGATAAGCCATGCTTTCTGCAATTATATATCTACGATACACAAAATGAAGTGCAGAACAGAATGAACCACTTTAAGGGTGCCGTAAGAGCTGCATTAGATCCGGAAATCGTCCAAGGGCTTATACACTTTTTAGATGCTCATAATGAATTGGTCCAGGTCTTCAGAACAGCGCGAGATAAGTGTGCAGAAGCTGATATCCCAGAATTTAAGGTCAGGCTTTACAATGGTGAAGGTGCGCGCCGGTGTGAGTTGCCTGCATCTCAGGCTCTAGGAGCTATAGTTTTCGATAGTGGCCCAACAACCGAGTCAGACTATGATGTTATAATTGAATACACGGATGGGTTGCCAAAAAGGATCAACAAACTTCATCAATCATACATGTCATTGCAGTTTCTGTTAAGTTTTATTTATGGCCAAACAGGGTTTCATACAGAGCTGATGCTAAGATCGGCAGACCCCCACAAAAGGAAACGTCGGGTTTCAATGAACGCGTTTTACACATACCAGTTGCACTCGAGACATGATCGTTATAATTTGCTGTTCAGAACAGGCCGCCTTTTCCAGCAATATGTCGTTGGTGTTTATTGTTGCATAGAGCTAAATAGGATGGATTTTTATAGAACACATCAGAATGATATTCGTGGAGATTATTTGCGTGGCCTGTATGATGCGGTTTCAAGAGGCGACCGTGATGGTTCAAAAGCCGGCTCAAGGATTATTTTGCCTTCTTCGTTTAATGGAGGTCCGCGATATATGTATAGCCACTATTTGGATGCACTGGCAATTTGTCGGGTGCTTGGTAACCCATAGTTTTTCATAACGTTCACATGTAATGTCAATTGGCCAGAAATACAGCGATACATGCAAGAGTTTCCACATTTGAATGCATCAGACAAAGCAGATGTCATATGCAGAGTTTTCGAGCAAAAGATCAAAGCTTTCATCAAGTTTCTTAAAAAAAAGGCCATTTGGATATGTCAAAGGAGGTATGCCTATCATTTGTTGCAAACATTTCTTCCCAATTTTGCGTTAGCTATACTTTTAAAAATTCCTCAACTTACCCATGTAGTGTGCCACCATATTGTTCTAAACTTCTGTATCTATATTCTTTGGTCTACAGTTTTATACACGGTTGAGTTCCAAAAGCGTGGCTTACCGCATTTGCACACACTTCTGTGGGTATCCTCAGCAAGCAAAATACAGAATGCCGAAGATGTTGACCGCTATATTTCTGCGGAGTTGCCCGATCCAGTTGCTGATCCACGTGCCTACAAAATTGTTTCTAAGATGATGATGCACGAGCCGTGTGGAAAAGCCAACATGAATGCACCATGTATGGATGGTGAGGTATGTACCAAAAATTTTCCCAAAAAATACAATAATGACACCTTTTTTGATGACAAGGGTCGTGTGCATTATCGAAGACGACAGACCAACATTTTTGCAACTAATGTTGTCGAACACCGTATGAAGCTAGACAACACTTATGTTGTCCCATATTGTAGGACCGTAGAACAACCTCAATCACTATTGTTTTAGGAGGGGATTTTAGACAAACACTACCGGTCAAAAAAAGTGCGCCGAAAGTGGAGATAATAGCAGCGTCCATCGCAAGGTCACACCTGTGGTCACAGTTTAAGTTAATGACACTAAAAGAAAACATGAGGCTATTTCGATCACATCTAGACTTAGAAGAACAAAGCTTGGCACGGTCCTTTGCCTCATGGCTTATTGATATTGGTGATGGGAAGATCGGTGAACCTGATGAAGAAGACCCTAGAAATGCAACATGGGTTGAAATTCCAGATAGGTATTGCATACAAGATGACGAAGAGGGTCTCTCAAAACTCATAGATTTTATCTATGATGCAAGCACACTCCAAACGCCTTTCGCAGCCACTCTTCAACAAAAAGCAATAGTGTGTCCAAAAAATGGAACTGCAGACATTATTAATTCACACGTTCTCTCGACGATCGAAGGAGAAATTACCACCTACACAAGCCATGATGTAGCTATACCAGTTGCTGGTAGCAATGCCGAAACAGAAATGTTGTATCCACCTGACTATTTAAACACGTTTAATCTCCCGGGCTTCCCACCACATCAGCTTGAACTCAAAGTTGGCGCACCTGTTATGCTTCTAAGAAATGTCAGCCTAGCAGGCGGTTTATGCAATGGAACGTGCATGATTGTAACACACCTAATGTCCAGACTTATAGAAGTGCAGATCATCACAGGAACAAGAGTTGGTGAAAAAGTTTTCATACACAGAATACCTTTAATCCATAGAGATCCAAATCTTCCCTTCCTTTTCAAGCGCCACCGATTCCCAATAAAACTTTGTTATGCCATGACCATCAGCAAAAGCCAAGGGCAGTCTCTCAACAAAATCGGTGTTTATCTCCACGAACCAGTTTTTGGCCATGGCCAATTGTATGTAGCTCTTTCTAGGGCTACATCTCCTCACGGTCTAAAAGTTCTGATTAACCAACAAAAAAATCGGAAACCAAATGAGACAAAAAATATAGTTTACAAAGACTTCTTAGCAAAAATAGCCAATGCGAATACTTTTTCGCAGCAACTTTGCATCCTTTAATATCTGACACCTTAGGCATTCCTTTTTGCTTTTTCACTTTTTTTTTCCTTTTATTTAGTCTTCAGTTTAGTTTACCTTGCTTCAGTGACATTTTAATGTTTGGCTTTTTTTTGGAACAACTTTTTGCTATAACAGGTACATGTCGCCGCCTTTTAGTTTCCTGAAACTATGATACATTTTCTAAACACTAATGGTATTTCACATCTGCCATACTATTATTGCTAAGTGGTTTCTGTATACGTAGTTTTGCATACCTCATTTTTCTTTATAACATGCTCTTATTTATTATGGATTGGCAGTGAAATGGAGAATCGTCCAAACACTGCAGTACCAGAAGAATCTGAAAACAGAATTTTTGAAAGTTCCAGCACTGCACTTGCTGAGGTCAAATATCTATCTGAAGCTACAGTAATTGAGGCTAGCAATGCGCCAGAGATTACACCAATTGCTGAATTGCGGCCAACCTCTTACAACAAAATTATTGAAGTAAGAGTGTACAGGAAATGGGTTTCAGTAAGCTATGGGAAAAAAACGAAAGTGGATTCTCTCCCAAGAAAACTGAAACTGCGTTTTGCTGTATGTTAATAGACCGAGAGGTATGCAAAAACTCATGTGCTATAAACAAAACAAATTTTGCAATTACGTTTGTATAACACCATATGCACATCCACAGGGCAATGCCATACAAGCCAACATGAATGTCAAAGAAATGGATTTCTTTGACCCAAAAATTAAACTTGGGTCCGTTTACAGAATTTCAGATTTCATGTGCGAGCCCACCAGCTCTTACCAACAGACAATTGACAACAAGACAAGCCTTAGATTTGGAAAAATCACCAAGTTCCACCTTATAACAGCACCACACATCCCATGCCACTACTTTAGCTTCGTCTCTTACAACGACCTTCAATACAGAGTCCCAAGAGTAGATGAAATGGGAAAAATGCAATACCCAATTCTATCAGGTCAAGCTTTCAATTTCACATATTGTAAATCCAACAAAACATACAAATACTGATAGTTATTTTCTTGCAGACTTCATCGGTTATCTAAGATCAGTCGGAGAAACAAAGCGCGTTGAGAAAGCCGACCAAGATCAGACTATCTATAGAAAGATTGACATTGAAAGTTTGAGGTATGTAACCTTGCAATAATAGCCTTTTATTAAAAAAATGACTGTAATAAAGTTTTACAATCTTCTAATACCTCAATCATATTGACAGCGGTCACATGGTCGAATTTACAATGTGGGATCAGATGGCAAGCAAATTTGAAGAGAGCAAGATTGAAACAACAGAACAGCCTGTTGTAGTTGCTGTCAGCTCTTGCCGTGTTGCAAAATTTAGAGGTACCTTATCATTAGTATAACAAAAAAATTATATAAACAATAGCTATTAATCCACTTTTAAATACTGTCATTGTAGATAACTACCAGTTAACAGCAACATCAGCAACATAATGTTACCTAAACCCAAACATACCAGAAGTTGAGCGCGCAAGAGCACTGTAAGACTTTTCTCATCCAAAAATCAAACTCAATCCATATTTACATTGCACCTTCCTAAGGTAAGTTTCTTCTAACTCTTGAAAATGGCACAGTTGCAAACAGAAATACCAAACAGCTCTGGCACTGCGCATTTGCAAAACTGCGTATGAAGATATTGAAAAAGAGAGGTTCCGAAATAGATTCCCTCTAAAATCACTCCTCAACCAAGATCCAGAAACATACAGGGTAAATATCATACAATGTAAAGTAGCATTAGTTGAGGCATTTTTGTCACTCACTAACTATTTCAACCAATATTTGCAGGGAGTGAAATTCACTACAGAAGCAACAATAACTGGCATCAATATCAAAAGAGATTGGTTCTACATATCCTGCAATGAATGCATGAAAAAAGTGAGAGAACAAGACGGGGTTTACCGCTGTTTTGATCTTGGAAAGCAAGACAAACCATTTTATAGGTGAATTAGGTTCTAATCTAACTTTCTGCAACTTCGCACAAAATAACAGAAAAAATAAATAAATACTAAGCCTTTCACTTTTCTTAATCATATGCAAATATAATTTCAAAGGTTTCATCACCGATCCATCCGCAACAGTACCTATCACTTTCTTTACACCTGGAGTAGATGATGTGGTGGGCTATCTATGTTCGCAACTGATTGCAATGCACAAAGCCGAAGACCCACAGGAAATACCAGCCGAGGTCTTTGCAGTGGAAGGGCAAAAAAACGTTTTCCAAATACATTTTAGCCAATCAGGCGAGACAACGAACTTTATTCTAGATCAAGTTTTTGACAAGAAGAAATTTCATCCAGCATCAGCCACCTTGCTAGAATCCAGCTCAGGTAAAACACTTTTACTCAGCACTTTTTATTAACTAAGTATACCATTTACAATTGGAAATCTCATAAAGTATTTATAAAAAGCAGGAACATCAACAACACCTCTTCCAATTGCAAGCTACCAAGATGCATGCCTCATAACCGACGAAGAGTTGATAGCTGCAGAGCTAAAAGCAGACGCACGTGCAACAGCACAGCAGCAAGAAGGTACCACCACCTGACTAAATAGTTCCTCTTATTTAAAATGTAACCATGCAAGTACATGTATTAACTCTTTCTTTATGAAATTCAGGAACACCACCAACACCAACCACTGTAACAAGCCAGCAAGATCCGCCACAAAAGATGGATACAGAGGCTAGCACCAAACCAGTCAAGAGAGCGTTGTTTCAAAACGACCCAACAGACCCAAAGAAACACAAAGGTGACTGTTAAACATTTACTTAATATAAAAAGTTAATTTTTCTTAACAAACTAGCTTAGAACCAACTCACATGCTCCTCATAGCAATAGTAAAATAACAATTACAAATTTAGTTAAAATAACGCATGCCTTTTATTCAATTAAATATCTTACAATCAACTCCAATGCTGGTGTGTTTAGCTAGCATATTTTGTACAATCAACTCAAATAATTCATAGTTTGTTTTGCATTTAGTTAAAATAGCTTTGCCAATGTAAATATGTGCCAAAACATCACCAATCTTTTGTATAACACTTCAACTAAACCTGTGGTGTGTTTAGCTAGCATATTTTGTATCGCACTTGCACTGCACAACCACCTTAAGTATAAAACCTGTAAGCCTCATCTTTTGTATGCCATTGCATGACTCAATGCAAAACAAACTAATCTGGGTAATGCAGTTAAGCCTTTTATTATTATATACCATTGTTTTACATACTGCCAATCTTATTTTTCCGACACTTTTAAACCTTCTTTGCCAAAACATCCCGCAGCAACGCGCGGGTGCATCACCTCGTTTACTTACATAATTGCTTAAAAATTATTGATTTAAACCCTTTATAGTTAGCGTATTTCTAAAATGTGCCCTCAAGGCACATGATACTTAGCATTCTAAAATGTGCCCTCAAGGCACATGATACTTAGCATTTAATTTCAATTAGTTTCCATGTTTAATTAGTCTTCACATTGAATGTCATATTCATATAATCGTGATTCCACATATGCCCTTTTATAATTATCCATATTTTTCAAATCTTTTTGTTTAATGCAAAAATAGTGCAATAGTCAATTTGGTGCCAAATTTTAGCCAGAACACTAGTTCTTCCCTCGTCATTCCAATTTTTATTATAATCAAATTCTTTTCCCTCCAACATTTCCCACAAATTTTCTATGTATAAAATTGATTATTCATCCTACTTTATTATTTTGTATAAAAAGTATGCACCATTAGTTACTGTTTTTATATGACAGAAATGCAAGGAAAAGTTCAATTTGATTTGAAGGAAACGTATTTCAATGATAATATTGAAACTGTTGAAGAACAAGCAATAGTTCATGATAACGTTTCACAAGAAAATGTTGACACAACTTTTATTGGTCAATGTTTTTTAGTGAAGAAGAAGCTTATGCCTTTTATCAAAAATTTGCAAAACACAATGGATTTTCAATTCGAAAAGGGAGGTTTACAAATGACAAAGATGGGGAAATCAATAGGCGAGATTTCTTTTGTCATCGCCAAGGAAAGCCGGACCCTAAAAAAGTAGATCACTCTCAAGAACAAAGGAATCGAGGTTCTTCGAGATGTGGTTGTAAGGCCCATATGCGAATAGCATTGAGAAGAACGAATGAATTTTTTTCCGAAGAATGGCATGTTGCTACTTTTTCCTTAGAGCATAATCATGAATTGTTATCCGCACAAGAGGTACGTTTTCTTCCATCATATCGTAATATTACAAAGGAAGATGAGAAACGTATAGTCATGCTAAAAGAATGTGGTTTATCTGTAAAACAAATTATGCGTGTCATGGAAGTTGAAAAAGATATACCACATGGACAACTTCATTTTCAAAGTAAGGATGTTCATAATTTTTTAAGTAAACTACGTGAAATGCACTCGCAAAATGATGCAAAAGAGCTATTGGAGTATTGCGTGCAAAGTAAGTATGAAAATCCTAATTTTCAATACGCGTGTAAACTTGACGAGGAAAACAAGTTAGAGCATATTTGTTGGTCTCTGGCTCAATGTTTAGATTGGTACCAAAAATACGGGGACGTTGTGTCATTCGATACAACATACAAAGTGAATTCTTATGACATGCCATTTGGTATATTTGTTGGTGTTGACAATCATGGGAGGACTATATTATTCGGATGTGCACTTTTACGCAATGAAACGACAAATACTTTTAAATGGCTCCTAAAGGTATTTTAAATTCTGTATCAATTAGATGCAAAACTTTGATAGCGTGCATATCTAATATTTGTTTATAATAATGTAGACTTTTGTTACGCTAATGACGCATCCACCAAAGACAATATTAACAGATCAAGATCCATGGCTTACAGAAGCAATTGCAAAAGAGATGTCTTCTACAAAACATGCATTTTGCATATGGCACATCACTTCTAAATTTAGTGGTTGGTTCAATTCAATCTTGAGAAGTGATTACTCAAGTTGGTGCTCAGAATTTTATAGTTTATACAAATTGGACACTATTGAAGAATTTGAGCAACAATGGCCAGCTGTTATCGCAAAGTATAATATGAAAGAAAATAAGCACATGATTGGTTTGTATCAGATTAAAAGTTTTTGGGTGCCGGCTTATCTTCGTGGATTCTTTTTTGGTGGCATGACAACAACCGGAAGATCCGAAAGTATAAATGTGTTCATAAAAAGATTTTTATGTTCAAAGACATGTCTAACACAATTTATTAGACAAGTAAGTTTTTAGTTTAAATATATGTTTTATTTACTTCATATAAAATTTATTATTACTAATAGTATTTACATTTTTAAATCAATTTATTTTTTTAGGTTGATCTTGCGATAGAAGATGTCGAACAAACACAAATACATGATACTATGCTAGGAGAATACCGAGGTTCATATTTGAGGTCGGAGTCACCATTAGAAGAACAAGCTCATCGTTTGTTGACTCCATATGCATTTAAAAAGTTTCAACTAGAGTTTGGAAGAGCAATCCAATATATGGTTCTTAAGCAAACATATACAAGTTTCATTGTCAAGCATCATCAAGAGACATGGGGTAACAAGCATGAGGTCTTTTGGGATGGTAATGTTGGTAAGTGTAGTTGCAAGAATTATGAGTTTGTTGGTATATTATGTCGCCATATGTTATGTGTTCTTATTCATGAGGATTGTTTTAACATTCCTATAACTTATTGGCCTTCCCGATGGACTCGCGAAGTGGTTTCTCCAACACACAACAAATCGTCCATAAATTCTACATCCATGAATAATGATGAGCTTGTGACCAATGTGATAAATGTGGTTGAATGTCCTCCTAAGTCAAGACCAAAAGGACGTCCCAAAAACAAACAAGTTAAAGGTGGAATGGAAACGGCAAAAAGACGTAACCGTTGTAGCATTTGTAAAGAGTTTGGTCATAACGCTAGCAGATGTCCCAACAAGGAAAAATATGCCATTAATGATGCGGCAACTATCCTTGCTAGTAAGAAAAAGAAAATCATGTTAGAACATCAAGATTTAAATCCCATGTTTGCTTTGAAATATTGAGTTTGTTTATTTGTTAGAGTTTGAAATAAAGGTACTATTTTTTCATTATGTTTGTTTAATTGTTGGAGACTGAAGTAAAGGTACTAGTTTTTCATTATGTTTGTTTAGTTATGTATCATGTTTATGGATTGCCTACAATGCAAACTAAGAATCACTAAAATATTGAATTTGATTAGATGGGTCAGTATTGAAGGTCTACACGATAATATTGTTTAAACATAAAAATCTCTTACATCTATAATTTAGCCACTAGTTTAATTATTTGATGCGAAATACTACCAGGAAATGTTGGCTAAAATTTGGCACCAAATTGACTATTGCACTATTTTTGCATTAAACAAAAAGATTTGAAAAATATTGATAATTAGAGAAAGGGCATATGTGGAATCACGATTATATGAATATGACATTTAATGTGAAGACTAGTTAAACATGGAAACTAAATGAAATTAAATGCTAAGTATCATTTGCCTTAAGGGCACATTTTAGAAATACCCTAGTTATTTTTAAACATTCTAGTTATGTTTGTTTAATGAATAAACAATTTCTATTATATCACATATATAGGAGCCACCATCACAAATAAACAATTTGTATACAGTAATTTTTAAAGATTGTCTGCTAGAGATGAGATAAATATAGATGTCATATTTGATATATAACCAATCAACTAATCATAGCCATCCATTTTTATTTTTCACTTTTTTAAAAAAAAACAAGATATCTTGCAAACGGTAAATCATCAAGCTACAAAAAAATACCATCGCTACGAGAATTAAATCATCTTTCTATAGATATGCATTGTTATATATTTTCGAATTAAAAAAAAAAAAAAAAAAATCCGTCCAGAAAAATCATATATGATTTGTAAAAATCATATATGATTCGTTAAAATCAAATCATATACGATTCTTACGAATCATATATGATTTTTAAAAATCATATATGATTCCTAAGAATCATAGATGATTTGATTTTAACGAATCATATATGATTTTTCTGGACGGAAAATTTGAAAAAAAAAAATTATTAAAAAAAAAATCATCGAAAGTATATAACAATGCATGTCTATAAAAAAATAATTTAATTTTCGCCGTGATGGTATTTTTTTGTAGCTTGACGATTTACGGTTTGTGAGATATTTAAGTTTTAATAAAAGGGTGAAAGTTTATTTTTTTTATTTTGATAAAAAAAAAATGAGTGGTTAAAATTGATTGATAAGTTCTATAATAAAAGTTGGATTTATAAAGAACTTTTGCATTGTCTCATGTTTAGTTGCAATCTCGATTTGTCTGCTACGTATTTAGTTGCAATCTCGATTGCTACAACCCTTTAAAGTTATGTTTGTTGAATGAATAAGTAAGGGTAAAAAGGTAATGTTAAATAATATTTGTATAAATGTTTTTAATAGCATATCTATACTATATATAATGGAAAAATAGTTAAAAGTAAAATGTTGAGTTTTCAACAATAGTAAAATAAGAGAGAAAGTGAAATATAATTAAAACTCTTATTAAAACACCCCAATACTTACGAGTACAATTATTAATTCACATTGTACAACCAAATTAAAGCATATCTACCAAATTAAATACAACCAATCAAACACAAATCGGGTTGACCCGGGACGCTTCAAACCCAGCGGGTTGACCCAGTTTAATTTGACCCATTTTCGACTCAACCTAGCAAGTTGACCCGGTTTAACTCAACCCATTTTTCGACTGGAACGGTTCAACCGGTTGAACCAACCGGGTCGCACCGGGTTTCATAACATTATCCATTACTTAAAAAAGTACAATGATTTATTCACATTGTACAATCAATTAAAAACATATCTACCAAATTAAATACAACCAATTAAAACACAAACCGGGTTGACCCGGGACGCTTCAAACCTGGCGGGTTGACCCAGTTTAATTTGACCCGTTTTCGACCCAACCTAGCAAGTTGACCCGGTTTAAATCGACCCATTTTTCAACCGGAACGGTTCAACCGGTTGAACCACCCAGGTCGAACCGGGTTTCAAAACATTATCCATTACTTAAAAGTACAATGATTTATTCACATTGTACAACCAATTAAAACATATCTACCAAATTAAATACAACCAATTAAAACACAAACCGGGTTGACCCGGGACGCTTCAAACCCGACGGGTTGACCCAGTTTAATTTAACCCGTTTCCGACCCAACCTAGCAAGTTGACCCGGTTTAAATCGACCCATTTTTCGACCAGAACGGTTCAACCGGTTGAACCACCCGGGTTGAACCGGGTTTCAAAACATTATCCATTACTTAAAAGTATAATGATTTATTCACATTGTACAATCAATTAAAACATATCTACCAAATTAAATACAACCAATTAAAACACAAACCGGGTTGACCCGGGACGCTTCAAACCCGTCGGGTTGACCCAGTTTAATTTGACCTGTTTTCGACCCAACCTAGCAATTTGACCCGGTTTAAATCGACCCATTTTTCGACCGGAATGGTTCAACCAGTTGAACCACCCTGGTCGAACCGGGTTTCAAAACATTATGTTTAATTCCCAAATCTTCAAACTTTTATTATTTTTCGTTTATAACCTATAAACTTTTTTAATCAATAAATTATTTGTCGCTATAAAATCTCGTTGCTATGCACGGGTACTCGTCTAGTCTATTAAGAAATGGTAAAAATGTGGTTTTGGATACACATGTGAATTTTGATATTTTGAAAGGATATTGAAGTAATTACAAAATTAACAAGGGTATTGATGTAATTTAAAGTTTTTATAAGGATATAGATGTAAATACCCCTATATTATAAGCCAAAACTAGAATTTTTATTTTCATAAACTTATTTGGCAAATTAGTTTAAGTTAGAGCTTATTATTGTTAAACTACTAAAAAAGACATATAATTAAATTAACATATTTATATATTAGATATTTTTGTTGGTAATTCATGTATCTTTTGGTATAGATCTTCTATGCCCTTCTAATCTACATATATCATAGAATTTATCCCTTAAAAAAAATGTATGTGGAAAACTAGAGGGGGGGGGGGGGGGGGGAATAGTTTACCGATCATTGATTGGATGAAAGAATCACTCCTTAAACAAAAAAAACTAACTAATGATCTAAAAAGTGTAACTAGAAAAGGAGGATGGAATACAAAAAGTTTTGTGTGAATAAGGATAGATAAAATCAGGGAAGTGAGGTAGTATTTATAGAAAATGAAAGATTAGCTGTTACAGGGGGGACGATACCACTAAAGTTCACACGGTACCACTAAATTTAGTGGTACCGTGCATGACCAAAACGCTCTCATTTTTTGGTTAGTGGTGAAGGTTTATTTGGGAAAGTTTGGAGCTGATTGGGGGGGGGGGGGGGGGGGGGGAATTAGCTGTTATGTATTTTGAACTTATTTTTTCATTAAAATATTTATTTATAAATCAAAAATAATTTGTAAAATGTATTTTTGAAAAGAATGTTTTGTCACCTCAAAAATGTGAAGTTTAAAACACAAATTCACTTTTTTGATCATTTGTCAAGTAGTCAATTTGTTTGTTCATATCTAGAGTGACTTGCGTAGAAACTGGATATTTTGATTAAAAACTTGTTTACGTTAATTTTGACATAAACTGTTTTCACATTTTGTTATCATCAAAACGTAGAGATATCGAAATATAGAAATAGGTTTTTAGACATTATTTGCATCAACACTGTATAAAAGTTTCAACCTTATTTTCGAGACTGGGGCTTATTTTTGGGTTGTGGCTTATATTTTTAAAAGCCTCCCTATAAGTCTCTACGTCAAACAAGACGTATTTTTGAGTTGGGGCTTATTTTTGAAATTTAAGCCTAATTATAAGCCCTGTATAAGCCCCTCCCAAACACACTGTTATATTACTTTCACACTATATTTAAATTACGATGATGCGCAAATTAAAACAACGAAAACGGTTTTCCTAATATTTAAACAATTAACATTAAAAATTATGCGCGAAGCCAAACCAGTCAAAAATCATGCCACGCATGATCCAAAATCCTGCGTCTGCCATTGCTTATCATAACAGGAACTCAGAACAACCATATATAAACATCAAGTGATTGTCAATATGAATTGAATGATGTTAAGCATATGGAGTTTTAGTGTTTCAATAACAGTTGTTACGCCAGATTTCTCATCCATATCTACATAGGTTCCGTGTCACACTATAAGTTAATATACGCAATACTTATTCCTACACACATAGCTCGACGAATAAATATATCTTGATAATGACAAATACATGTTTGAGAAGTTGTATGCCAATATTGACTAAACTTGCACATGCAGCAACATTTATACGAAACGTATATATTTTGTTTGTGCTTTCAACAAAATCTTTGACCTGGAAACGAGATTAGAAAATACTTATGCACACGAGTGTTGTAGGTTAATGGATGTTTTGGGTCGACATTATTTAATATCATTCGGACTTTTTTGATAGTATTTGGCTAACAGAGATGAATTACAGAAAGTTACCAATTCTTAGTTCTGAATATTCATTGCCACTAGTGACTTAAGTGGTAGTAGAGCTGCATGGCCTATCAGAATGCACATGTATCACTGACTAACTGTCTTGAAGGACTGAATAACCCTTGTTGTATAAAGTATAAACATATAGTAGTATAAGAAATAAGATTCCCATTTTAATGTTCTTAAAACATTATACCATTTTATACAATACAATTATGTCATTGACTGGCGACAATAACCCTTAACGAATTTTCTAATCGTTAAATCGTTTCACCTCCCTACGATTTCAATTAATTGATTTTAGTAGGGTTGGTGATTCACCTTTTGAAATTCGTTTTTGCTGTGGTTGTTTATTACGCTTGCATGCTATTCAATATATCCTAATATTCATTGTTTTGTACTAGGGCCTACCGTCTCTATTATTTATTGTACAAAGTTTGGATTTAGTGCTGTATTGGTTTAATCTTTTTGAAGGGTTTACAATTGACTTTTTTCTGCTACTACGATCGCAATTTAATTTAAGTCGGTTGTAACACTTGGTTGCTTATCGATCTACTATTCGATTGTTAATATGATGGGAGGTTAGACTCTTGATTCGTATTGCTATAAACCCTAATCGCTTAGATTAGGGTTTTCTTTTTCTTTATTTGTTTCGCATGCTGCTGGTTGTTTTTTTTTGGTTCGTAATCTGTGTTGATTTGGTAACGGGGTGGTGAGAGATGGAAAGGGGTTTTTTGAGTCCTAAGCTTGGTAAGAAGGATGCTAGTGTTCCAATGGTTGATGTTGATGTTTTGGTTAATAACGTGAACAAGGGTAACGATATGGTTGGTTTGGATGATTTAGAGCAGTCCTCTCATGGTTCTAAACAGACTAATGTGGAGCAATTAATTGCTAATGCGAATAAGAAGTTTGATGAAGCTATGAATAAACTTGATAGTGATATTGCTAATATGGCTTCATCTTCTGATTTGAACAATTCGAGTGGTACTGGGTCTCAGTCTAATTCGTATGGTACTAAAACTCCGCCTATGAGTTTTAATGTTAATATGCATGAGAGTGTTACTTCTGATCCTAATGTACCCAAGGTTGCTACTACTAGTGGTAATGGAGTTAAGTCGGTTTCTTACGTGGGTGTTGCTTCTAATGTATCCCAGAAACACGTATCTAATTTTCGGAGGTTAGAATGCAGCAAAAAGAAGGATGATGTTGACCTTTCAGTCCCGCTGAAAGTGGTGGAAGAGGTGAACATGAGGTTTGAAAATACTCTTTATGGATACTTCCTTGGTCAACGCCTTGCTTTTCCTGTTGTTGATTATTATGTTCGCAATGCGTGGTCTAAGTATGGTTTACAAAAGGTTATGATGAATGCTAAGGGGTTCTTTTTCTTCAAGTTTAACTCGAAGAAAGGTGTCGATGATGTTCTTGATAATGGTCCTTGGTTGATTCGTAATGTTCCTATTATTCTTAAACAATGGACATTGAACACTAACTTGCTTAAAGAGGATTTGACTAACATTCCGGTGTGGGTTAAATTCCATGATGTTCCTTTAGCTATGTTTTCGGATGACGGGCTTAGTCTTCTTGCTACTTTGATTGGGACGCCCAAAAGGTTAGATGCTTTTACCAGCCAAATGTGCAAGGAATCGTGGGGCCGTAGTAGCTTTGCTAGATGCATGATTGAAGTTAAGTCGGATGAGATGCTTAGGGATAGCATTACTGTTGAGATTCCTTTACTTGATGGTACGGGTTCGACTATTGAGAAGATTCAGGTTGAATACGAGTGGAAACCTCCGCGTTGTGTTAAGTGTATGGTTTTTGGTCATACTATTATTGATTGTCCTAAAGTTGTTGTTCCTCCAGTTCAACCTACTAAGCCGGTTAATGATGGTTTCACGGCTGTCAATAACAAAAAGAAAGGTAAACAAGGTGGTTCTACAACTCAAGGTAAAGGAGGGTTTACTAAACCTGTTGTGGGTAAGCAATTTCAGTACCAACCCAAAAAGAACCCTCCTGAACCAAAGAAGGTGGATGGAACTAAGAAGAAGGCTTCTGATATGGCTAGTACGAGTGGAACTAAGATCACTACTTCTAATCAGTTTGACGCTCTTAATATGGATGATACAGATGGTTTTGGTATTCCTAAGGTTGTTACTAACATGGATGTGGATGCTGGCAGTACAATGGAAGTTAATAAGGATGAGTCGGTTAAGACTGGTACTACATCACAAGTCCCTCTTGTGAGTGATATGCAAGAACCACTGTTGAGTGATTCTATGGGAACTATGGAAGTTGGTTCTACTCCTGTTGCTGAGAAAATTAGTAAGCTTGAAGAGCTACTGATCGATGGGAAAGCTATTCTTGTGGATGATGCTGGTCATCCTATTCCGTCTACCTCTGCCACTAAGAGGACCAACCCATTTTCGAAGGTGGGTGATGTTGAGGTTTCTGATAGCGATGAGGATGAGGTTCTTAACCCATTCGATGAATCAGCAAATCTTTTTGGTGGTGGTCATGAGCGTGATGATATGTATGACTATGATGATTACTCGAAGCACACTTATGATCTTCCAGGGGAATTGGAGGCTCTTAATGCCATGTATGGTGTTAATCTCCAAAGTCGTAGGAAGTAGTTTATCTTTTGTCTGATTCTCTACTATCATGTGAGTAATGGTTTGTTTTCTTGTTTAGAAAATAGGAAGTATCTTGTTATGTAAGCTTTTCGCCTATGTAACGGGCTGAGATATGGGATTCACCCATATCCGTTGTACTTAAACGTTTTTTGGAGTAATATATTTACCGGGTCGTTGACCTTTTACCCAAAAAAAAAAAATTATGTCATTGACTCCAAAGTGAATAAACGTCACGACTTTAAAGTCTATCACGAATAAACCCTTGTTGATAAATAAAAAAACATTAATCTTAATTTGTATCTTTTCAATACAGGAAAATAAAAGTGATGTTGGTTGTGTGAATATCAATATTTTAGATGTGTATAAATCACATCCATTAATTATTACTTATATATACATAAGTGGTACGTACGTGCTGTATTTGAGATCAATGGAATTATGGAAATAGCTAGCTTTGTGGTCCAATAAGAATTTCCCGCAATGTTTGACAAAATTAGAAGTAGCTATAATGAGTAGCAGTGAGCACTGAGCACTTGTTGTGAGTAATAGTTGTGTGCAAATTTTTTTCTTCTCAAAAAGTGTTCGATAACATAACTATAACTATAATCATAATGTGTATAATGACGTAAAATATATTTTTGACTTGTCTATAATCTATGGGTTTCAAGTTTTGTGTTTTAATTGCAACTTTTGAATTCACGAATATAATTATAGGTTTATGAAGAATACGAATTTCAGTCGACAAAAAACGTTCTTGTTAGATACATTAACAGTGTGTGACATGAACATAATACTTCAAATACTTTTAAAGTTCAAAGAGCTAAAAGATCACATAGCTGAAAATTCAAACATAAACAACAAAACATAAGTATTCAAGTACTTAAAGGTTTAAACATAAACATATTACTTCAACCAAATTAAAAGAATTGATTGATTTCAAGCCTAATATAGTACTGTGTTCCCAAACCTCGATAAAAAGTAGGAGGCGTATCACCTTGTAATTGCCGATAACAAGGCCACCTAGGCCGATTTTTGAAACATTGGTCTTGCATATTTCATCTGCCATTGTGCATGGTGACAAAGCAAAGTTGGTCACTACAAGCATTAAACTTATCACTAAACATTTTTAGAGACAAAGGTTGTCAAAGCTTTTTTTGTTGTTGTAAACGGTGAAGACGTTATCAAGAAATCACACACTCCATGAAGGACGTGCCAATTATCTACTGTAGAAAATTCAGCAAATCAACTTTGCTTTTAAGCAACACTATATTTTTCTTATAAATAGTTAAAACATAATTTATAAATTTATCAAAATGATTTTGTCTTGTTATTTACTAGCTTGCACGTATTTTCATACGTCTTTTATGATTTTTCAGTTGGTTTATACCATTGGATTTAGTTGACCGTTATTGTGGAAACTTAGTCGAAAATGACGCCTGAGTTTGGAATATCCACGTACAATCTTTGCGTGGTCCATGTAACTTTTAATGTGTGGTTGAATAAGAATACAAAGAACCAAGTAACAACAGTGTTTCAGCTTAGTCTTCGCCTCACCCAACTTGTAAATGTTATCGTTTCATTCAGTCAAACCATGTGAGTCATATAACGCCAAATTGTTAATGTATATATGAATATTTATATAGCGTATCTTTATGAAATGATCACCAAATGATTGGCAAGATCGACTCATTAAAACCTCATTATACACATCTGATGATGGTCATGAAAAAGGATGAAAATCTGGGTGACCAAAAGAGGCCGAAACTGTCACGAGGATATGCCTTAGTTAGATAGCGTACATTTGATTTAAAGGTTCACCCTCCTTTAATAACCCAAACCGAACAGATTAAAACTTCATTCGTTTGGTATGTGTATGAATGATCATGTATCAAAAGCATCTAACATAAATGGATCTTTGCATATACAACGACAACACCCCTATTAAAAAGAAAACTCGAAGGTAAGAAAACTGTTTTCAGAAAGATAATTTGTATATGTATTATGAAAATACATCCAGAGAAGTCTTTTAATCATCATATATACAATAAATAAATAAATAAATAAACTTACAAAAGCATTAAAAACCTTTTTTTTTTTTTTTTTTTTTTTTTTTTTTAACCGTGATTTCCGACCTTTTTAACCAACTAATCCATGGGTTTTGAACCCACTGCCACACATACTCAAACCAGGTAAAGTCTTCCCTTTTCAAGAGGTTGGCGTGACCACTTAAAGTTTGTTTGCACATAGCAGGAATTGAATTTGAGATCTCACACATTTTATAGTGATAGTCACAAGCCTTTTTGCCACTACCTTTAAGTGGTTTATTATTAAACAAGTTCAAAGTTGGTGGAAAAAAGTTTCGTTCCATAAACTTTATAATTTTAAAATGTTTTTAAAAATAAATTGTACTTGAACAAAGGGAGTTAAAGATATGAGAGATGATTTACACACTTTAAGTTTTTATTTGCATGCTCAAATGTACAAATAATTAAAGTATGATGTTAATACTGTACAAGTATCTTATGGGCAGAAAGTGTGCAAATGGAGGAATTAACTAATATGGTGAGTTTTGTCGCTCTTTCTGAAGGCCTCAATAGGTGGTTATGGTCTTTGGTTGGTGATGGAGAGTTCTCTGTAGCATCGGCTAGGAAGCATATAAAAGAGAGCTTATACTTATTGAAAAGGACGCCTACTAGATGGAGTAAGTTAGTTCCAATCAAAGTGAATATATTAGGTTGGAGAATAGCGTTGAATAAGCTTCCATCTAGGTTTAATATGTCTTTGAGAGGGTTGGAAATTCCTTCTATGGAGTGTCCGTTTTTTTTTTTTTTTTTTTTTTTGGGGGGGAGTGGGTGGGTTGGAAACCACAAACCATGTGTTCTCTTGTTCGATTGCTTCTGATATTATCTCTCGGATATTAGTGTGGGTGGGGCTTCCGATTATTGGATTCTCGACGTTCCAAGATTGGCAAAGTTGGTGTGATGGGCTCAAGATTAAGCGAGAGATTAAAGCTTATTTTGAAGCCATATTTTTCGTTGCATGATGGATTACATGGAGTTTCCGGAACAAGCTTCTTTTCTCGTCCGAGGTTTTTTTTAAGGCGTCTTTATTTGATCTTATTGTTCACCATTCTTTTGTATAGTGTAATGCTCGAGCTAGGAGAAATCTTAATTGAATTAGTTCGCTTAAAGACCCTTTATTAAGCTCTTATGTAATCTTGTTTAAGCTTTTAGCTCCTTGCTAAGCTCTTTAGTAAAATCGTCGTTAAAAAAATTTATCTAATACATAGATTTGAGTGTCCTTATCCATGGGCGGAGCTATGTGAGGACCGGGGAGGGTCCCAGCCCCCTAGGTCTAAGCCCGTTACTATATTTATTTGTGATTTCATGTGTATTTCTCGAAAAAAATTTATTTCGGCCCTCCTATTTAATGCATTTCAAAAAAAAAAAAAAAATTGTTTCGGCCCTTCTACGAAAAGTTTTCTAGCTCCGTCACTGTCTTTATCAATGCTTAATGTGTGCAAATAAATTCTCTACATTTGTAATGTTTGACGAAAATGGTATAAGCAGACGTAATAAAGCTGAAAAGCGGGAATGGAACGATAAGTCCAAATTGTAAAGTTGATATAACGTTCGAGTGCACATGCAAATTTAAGTTTTAATTTACAACTCTAAATTTCAAAGTCTCATTTGCTGAAAAGTCAACAATCTTAGTGGTCTCCAATGATTTAAATGCAAATGGGACCTATTTTCTTTGGACAACAAGCATTCACATGATATACAGTTAGATTAAATGTCATCATCTGAGTTAACATGATTTGGGAATTTTATATGACGTCTTGCTAACAAAATTATACTCCGTACATGATTAAGTATAATATTGTATAGTTGTTTATGCTTTGGTTATATATGATACACGGCAAGAAGTTATTTTAATATTTTCTTAAACATCATAGGTTAACAACCGGACATTGAACAAATCATAATCTTACACTCTGTTCCCGACTTTAATAAAAAAAAATGTGTTCCTCACATTTTTAGGAGAGGAAAGGATAATAAATTAGGGGCAATTCCATATATACCCAAAACAAACATCATAATTCCATATTTCTCCAACACATGCTTTAAAAACATTGCACTCATGCATTGAAAACTTGTCATTCGGGTAAATATGGAATTATAAACTTTCTTTTGGGTATATATGGAATTATCCCAATAAATTATATCAAAATTACTCTCCTAATTTACTTCCCAAATTGGGATGAAATGAAATTAGAGGGTGTTTCTTTTTTTATTTTAGTGGAATGAATGTGAGACCTATCTATTTAATATTATTACTTTTTTTATTTGGGCCCACACATTCCACTAAATCCTCTATATGTATAGAGTGTGAAAAGGAAACTCCTCCCCATTAAAAGGCATTAACAGATCTGGGACCCACTGAACTCTTAGCTAAGGAAAAAAAATAAACACCCCTAAGTTGTTATATTAACTCTGGCTTAAAATTATTGTTCACAAACAAAAAATACACGGTTTTAAAAAAGTAAGATCATTAAATTCTTCACCCACTAAACTCTCTTTGATTGCTTGACACAAGAAGATGACTACTATTTTGAGACATCTCAAAAAATAAATGGGAAATATAATTTTGAGACGAGGGAGTATTATTTTTGGTATATGAAATATTGGTCTATGTTGCCATTTTAACACGCACAAGGCATAGGCAAGACAAATCATGCATATTCATCTTCTGTTTTTTTAAATCTATCTTGTTTAAGATTTATTGATAGAGTGTTAACTAATATAATGCGTATACCATTGATAGATAGATATCTAGATTGATCATATTCATTGATTGTTGTTATATATTGAGTTTTGTTTAAAGTTTTAATTTTATTCGGTGGACATCAAGGTAATATAGTATAATGAATTTTATTCTCAATCAATAGGAGGCATTCGTAGAACCTGGTTTTGATGTAGACAATTACTCTATTTATTTCTCAATGAATGATTTCCAGTGTTTTTGTTCTAGGGTGGACGGTGGAGGCTTATTGAGCTGGTGGGTGAGTGGGTCTAAGTATATAAAATGATGGCCAAGGCCCATAAGTCAAAACTAAAGATAGGTTTCTTAATACATTAGTTTGGCCCATAGGAAAATGATTTGCACACCTGTAATGTGCATCATGCAGTTGTATTTTACATTATTTTCTACATGTTTTAACTGTATGTACAATAGTAAAGTATGCAAATAAAAAATAAATGTGTGCAAATCACATCCATTTCATATATGTAAAATGACAGTGTAGTTTCACGAACGACTATAAAAAGTTTGGTTTATATTTAACCATTAGGCAATATATATTTTTTCATGTAAGTGAGCTTGGTTACAAATCATGGCGTTGATATGGCCTCCACCCTTAACCGGTCTTCGGTAGAAGGAACTTTAGTCAGTCAATTTCCCACACGTTAACTAATCAGTGGCTTTAGCATATGTATTATGTTTTGGTCTCTGAGATCAAATATTTCGAGCCGACTTCGAGAGCTGTATGTAACTACATTTATTTATGGGCTGTTATTCAATATCCTTGACTTATCAAGATGAATCACCCTTATGCGGTCAACAAAGCCTCTCTCTCTTCCGGTTCTTCGGAAGAATCAAGTGAATTCTCCCTTCCAGTTCTGAGTGAGTTGGCTAAACAATCAACTGAACCAAGATAAAATCTAGAGAACACTAACACATTTTATACCTTGAGTTTAATCTCGGATTTTTACTAAAGCCATTCAATTCATAATTGTTTTGGCGGTAATGCAACAATGTTGGATGTAGCTTATTGCCTCTGTAACTAGCTTATATTACAATTTGTAGCCAATATATTGATGGTCGCACACAACTACCGAGTAGAAAATCTCAGGGGTAGCCTTAAATTTCAGTGTCCTAGATGATACTTAGACACAAATCATGGCACTAAACCTAGAACAGTTGAACTAGCAGCTCCATATTCAGTGACTCCAAATATTGAAGAATATGACCAAACTTAAGTAGATATATTATCCATCTAACGCATCAAATATTGAGCATTATTTAAACGGTATTTTTCACAAGTTTCAGATCAGTAAACACATTCGTGTCTTTGTTATTCTTGAAGAAATTTCCAAGTTGAAAGAGAATGCAACGGAGTACCCTTCCACCCTAGTATTAAAGACTTGCCATTATTCTCAAGCATACAAGAACTCGAACATGAAAATTGTTTCAACACAAGGTTAGCTTGATACATACACGAATCACTTAACTCAATCTCTACCATTCCAAACCTCGTGAAAAACGACCTCCATGTATTCAAGTCTACACTCCTACTCACCCGTTCTTCCCCTTCAGCAGACACTATGTTTTGCATCCCATCAGCAAAATGAACACCTTCCAACATGGCTCTATGAACATCATCTCGACTCATACATACATCCAAACAATCAAAAAATGCACCATAGAAAAACAACGTCTCTGTAAACCGATTCACAAAAGATGTTGAATTATGGTTCGCTTCTACCTCTGCCATAACAATGATTGAGGGGTTTATTGTTCTTATGGCTCTCATCAAATTATCCAGTTTTGGGGGCTTTGACACCATCGTTCTTAGTATCACGTGACAATAGACCGCAACCACTTCATCATCATGAACCTCAAATTGTTCATGTTCTACCTCAGAAATATCCGACAACACAAGTATTTTAAACAAAAAAGGTAAATTGAAAGACGCAGCAAAACTTTCTAATCTTTTTCCAGTTTCCCCTACTTTTTGAACATCTGTGGATGTTGCAAAGGCTGTTAGTTTTAGGAGTTCAATATGTGATTTCTGATCTGCCAATGCTTGCATCATAGCCGTCCATTGAATTCCACTCCTAATGTGGATGTCGATCAAGTGGACCTTGCTTGAAGTCCCCACTTGATCATGAATCGCTTGTATGCTTGAAAAATGCAGCACTTGATTGAATGGAAGGGCTTGATGAACTGCCAAAAATGTTGGATTTGTCCCCATTCCCATTGGATTTTCATTCTTTAGACCCTGCTTCAAGCATAGGCAAACGCACATTATGTGATGAGTTTACTTTTTTAGTTAACTAAAACCATCTTTTTAATCGAATGATCATAGTTACTTGACTACAACATTACCCGCTATGACAAATGTACAAGAAACAGAATAAATTGGTACTTTATTCAACTCATTTTAACACATCCCAAATTTATTAGTAATGACTATTTTATTGAAGACAATTTGGTTGGTTATTCAATCTTTCTCTATTACCTGCAAAAATGATAGTGCCTTTGCATACAAACGAGTTAACAACTCACCAGTTTTTCTAGTTTCATAGGAACAGGTATTCCCGATTCTTTGCTTATTCTATTCTTCAATGCTTCACAAAAGTAATAAACCACCCGTTCAACTGGAGTGCCACTATCTGACGCCACCCAACCACACCGTGTCAAGAATTTGCTCCCAGTCTCATATTGTTTTTGTCCAACTTTTTCAGCAGCAGTCAAAAGCTGGAAAACAAGCTCCACTTCTCTAGTCTCATCCATTGATAAGCTCGTAAAGGTTGATGACCCATACGGGTGTGCAAACATGGTGTAACCATTTACTTTATGTGTAGAAAACATTATAAACTTTTCAGCTGCCAATTCAATTATTTCCACTGTGGACAAAGTTTTAAAAACTTCAGCCACATTTTCATTGGCTGAGTCCTCCCGTAAACGTTTAAATTTACTTTGGTAGTTACTTAAGAGTCCAAGGTACGTGGGAGAGGGCAGCTCCTTATATGTTAACTTTGACTTTGAGTTTGCATTGACGCATTTGTTGAATTCTGGTATTGTCTGATCATGGACTTCGTGATCATTAACATGGAAGTCGTTATTGATGGTTTGGTTTGAGTCTTCCAGTGGAGGGAGTTGTTGATCAGGGGCCATGTCAACGACATCGCCACAGGTTTCAAAGGGATTAAAATGTGAGAGCTTGGTATGGTCGAAAATAGAGTTTGGATTCATTTTGATGTGAATGGGTCAGTCGAGTGTGAATGATTGTACGAATAGAGAAATGGAGAAGAGTGTGATGTAGACGACGTCAAAGTCGAGTGGGGCCGGAGAGCAGCCACGATAGGTGTCACTAAACAATGTGGCTATTATTTCTAAGTAATATAGCCGGCAGAACTTGTTTGTATACTAGATAACAAAAACAATAATCAAATAACAAAAGATTGTTCGCTAGCCATATGTTTTGAGATCGAGACTGGTTACAGCGCACTTTAATCAAGGTTATGAACTGGTATTTTTTCATAGTTGTACAAGGTTGAAATTCAATCATTAGTTCTTGTTTCCAACGTATACAACCAAGGTTATTATTTGATCCATTATGGATTATGTGTTTGAGCAACACATAATTCATAGTATGACGTTAACCTTATAAAATTGGGGTGCTCTTGGTTTGTAGACGGGATTGGAATTGAATTTGTGGATTTCAGAAATTTCACCCCCTTACCAAGATACTCCATCGGCATGCGGCACCTATCAACCGTGGACTGTGGTTCGCGCTGCCTACATGTCTAGTTTTGATTGGTGCCACCTCATCAGCAAGTGCACCTCGTTTTCTGTGCTAAACATGTCGATCCAACGAGCAGTAGGTGATTGTCGAAGATATTGATTGTTGTTTTGGAGTTAACATTGAAAACACACACCAAACCAGACAAACTACATCTACTCAAAATTTTCAAAATCTCCATTATTGGTTGGTCTAGCAGGTGAAAACACTCAAATCATCAAAGTACGCACCAAGTTGGTAATGAAACTCAAGGTTAAAAGGCAGCGCACATCGCATTTGTTGACTTTACAGGCGCAGCAAAGACCAACATGTAGAGCTATTACAGGTTCGGACTCATGCGGGCGCGGCGCAGATAACACATATTACAAACACACCCTTGATAGAGTTCCATGGCTTTCAAGTTAAGAATGACAAAATCTAGTTCGAAAAAATGTCATTAGATTACTAATGGTAATAAATGTGTGTGTTGCAGAGTTGAATTGAAAACGGTTGTATCATTTTCATAGAAATATACAGTTCTTCAGTATAGTGACTTAAGCAAACCTTGAAAAAATACACCCTACAATTGGTGACACTGGAATTTAAATTCACGTCCTTTATCCCCCGTTACAAACATGAACTAATCAAATTAGATAAACCAATCCGCTAGTCTTTAAAGATTCATTATACGAAAGATTATATACCAGATGCTATATTAGTAAAAATTATGTATTACATAGTGATTAATCAAATTAAATAAAAATGCTGTAATTGCCAATAAAAATAACAAAAATGACAAACGATATAATTAGTCCATCAAATTCATGTTAGTAGAATACCTAGTTAGCCTGATTCACAAACATAATTAACTTTTACTTTCTAGAAATTTGCATTATACTCTACCAAACACCATTTTTTCATTATTTTTCCCATTCCTCAACCCCACACCCACCTACGAAGCATTCCCTTCATATTCATAAGAATTCAAAACAATTATAAGCAAATAAACCCATTTTATCAAAACCCACTAATTTAAATAAATCAAACACAATATACTTTTAACAAACAACAAAATTGTAAAAAAATATCAAGAAATTATTTTAAAAGACATAAAAAAAAAGGATGTTTAAAAAAGATTGTTACAAAATAATGAAATGTATGGAGAGTTACTAGGAAACACCATCGATTAAAAACATAAGAATGGGTTTCTCAGCGAAAACTTCCACTGGGTTTTAGTATTGGCCTCCCATGAATCAGAATAAGCACTCTCTTGCTTAGCTTATCTGGGATTATGAAGGCACTAATATATTTAACACAAAATGAAAAATAAATAAAAAATAAGATGTTGCAAGTTGAAGATTAAGGACTTGCAGACATTTTTTAGTTTGATGGATGACTGTGAGAGCTGAATGTTTGTTTATAAAGATGCGGAAACCCTAATATGTAATGGTGCATTAGGTACTAAAGCTCAAGCCCATGATTAATTTCAACAGCCCAGCCCAATTCCAACGTTTTTAGGCCGTAAGACAAAAGATTAATACAGATACCTATATTTGCCATAGATTTAACTAGTTATAGTGCTTATGAACGCGCGGTTTCATTTTAAATTTTTTTCTAATAATATATTTTTATTTATTAAAAAATAAATAATTTAAAATTTATTTTATTTTGTTTGATTTATGATTTTTAATTATAATTTTTTATTATTAAAGATAATATTGTTAGTTGCTTGATGATATTGTATATCAATAAAACGAATTGATAAATTTATAAATTAAAAATTAATAATTAAAATATTGTCTGATAAGGAAATATATATATATATATATATATATATATATATATATATATATATATATATATATATATAAAAGATAAACCAATCTTAATAATCCATTTTTTTTATCAAAATTAATAAAAAAACCTATTTTTCACTGGGTTTTTTTTTTTTTTAAGAAACAAATCTTGCAAACGATAAATCTTCAAGCTACGAAAAATATACCATCACGACGAAAATTAAATTATGTTTCAATAGATATGCACTTCTATATACTTTCGACGAACTTTTTTTTTTTTTTTTTTTTTTTTTTTTTTTTTTTTTTTTTGCCAAAATTTCCGACGAGAAAAATCACATGTGATTTGTAAAAAACACATGTGAATCATTTTAAAAGTCACAAGTGATTTTTCCGAATCAAATGCGATTTTTTAGGCGGAAATTTTGAAAAAAAAAATAGTCGAAAGTATATAGAAGTGCATATCTATAGAAAAATAATTTAATTCTCGTCGCGATGTTATTATTTTTTCTAGTAACGATTAATTGTTTGCGAGATATTTAATTTTTTTAAAAAGAGTGTTTTTTTTTTAATTAAAAAATGAATGAACATCATTGGTTCATTGAATTTATGGCAAATATGAGATCTCTATTGATCTCAACTCTAGGTCGTAATAGTCATCTTAAAAGTGTGACAACTTAGTTTCATTGATAAAAAACCGAAGAGTTGTCCAAACATTAAAAAATACGAGCAGGATACCCATGCAATGTAACGACAAATACTCTGTGACTAAATTTTGTTGCGAGTAAATGTTGTTCATTTATACATTTTTTCTAACAATACTTTACAAAAGAATGATAATTTTTAATTAAAATAACTATAAACCATAACAATTTAAACTATTTTATATCAAAATGAACAGAAAGTCCAAACGAAAGAAAAGAACATACGTAGCATCTTTGATACATAAGTTAAAATAGACGTTATTACCAAATGAAATGTAATTTGGCATAAACACAAATATGCAAATTATTAACATGTATCATTAGCTACAACGTCTTTATCTGTAAATAAATATCTTTATTACCTAAATGTGTTCAAAATTAATTGGCCATAACAATAAAGTAAATGATTACCAGAACAAAACAAACAAAAAATAAAGTATAGGAAAAGGACAATATTTATTTCTTGAAGCAACTTTTATTACGGAGACGTTGAAGGTATTTAACTCTTAGCATCTCTAGGTTAAACTCGCCAATCATCAAAGGAGGAGATGCGGGTATTAAAAACGTCCAATGTATGTTGCTTCGTTCATATCTGGGTTAAACTCGATTATCATCAAAGGTGTAGACTCAAAATAAGAAAATAAAACACATTAGTCCACCATATAATGGTATCCACGTAATGTGACGGCAGGTACCTCATGATTAAATTTTGTGACGAATAAATTTTTTTCAATTATATTTTTTTATAACAATAATCTTACGAATAAATGACAATTTTTAATTAAAATAACTATAAGTAATAGCAGTGCAAATTATTTCAGATCCAAATAAACATAAGGTTCGATTACCAAAGGGCTTGTGTCCCAATGGACCCCTTTGTTTTGTGTGAAGCTTCCCAATCAAATGGTTGTTTGTTCAAGTCTTGCTTAGGACATGTGAGATGGTTGTGGTATATAAATTGTGAAACAGTTAATTGCCGTTCAAAAAAAGTTAAAAATAAAAATAAAATGTTCGATTTAAAAAGAGTAACATAAGTAGCATCTTAGAAACATAAATTAAAGATAGACGTCAATGCAATAAATTTGACATAAGATAAGCTCTGGATAACTTTTGTTTAACCAAGGTGTAACGTAACTCATAACTTTTAAATACAAACACAAAAAAAATGGTGATCCAAATAAACCGAATCTAAATGAAATAATATTGTTTGATTTCTTCTAACTGTATGAATGGTTTTAATAATCTGTTTTTAAGCATATATCAAAAGATAATAATACGATGAATAATTAGCTTAAATAAACAAATCAAAAAATCCAGTCCAAACCCAACAACCGAAATTATCACAAATCAAATTTAGCCCTAAGTATTTTCCTACAAATCACAAAGCCACTCCAACTTAACTAAAATCGTATCGTGGGAAGTCAGCCCAAAATATTAAGCTAAAAAATTGTGTTGGCCTAACCACCAACCTACTAATCGTAAATTAACCCTAATTATACAAGACTACCCTAAACCTAATATGTCACAACCGTAATCCACGCCTCTTATCCCATTTTCACTTATAGTCACCAAAAAACTTCAATCAAACTTGCATTTCTTTCTTTCTTCTATCAATCAACCGCATAACAAACTCTACTTGTATTATCTTGTTATTCTAACGTAAACACAACCACAAGGTCTCAGCTAAGATCTTGTAATGAGGTATCGGGTAATCATTATGGGTTTTAGACCTGATAGGTAATTTTGTTCTTGGGTTTTTGTTTTACAAAGATCGATGATTTTTTTTTTTTTTTTTTTTTTTTTTTTTTTTTTTTTTTTGTTAAAGCTAAAGATACGCAACATACTTATTCAAATAAACACAAGTACACAATGTACTTTGTAAAATGTCAAAGATATGCAACGTATTTTCAAATATTCTTCGATATAGCTTATATGACCGGCCGGTAGCAGGTTACCAGTTTACCCAAGATTAAAAGTTACACCGTTGGTCCCTAAACTGGACCAAATTCACGCATTTGATCCTATTTTAGTAACGCTCATTTAAAAAAAAAAAAAAAAATCTTTTTAACTTTTTTTTAAATCTAGATAAAATATTTTTTTTAATTAAAATTTAAAAAAAAAAAAAGTTAAAAAATTTAAATTTTTTAAAACAAGGTTAAAATTAAAAAAATAAAAATAAGGAGCTAAGTACTAATCTAGTACAAAATATTTTTTTTGGTCCCCAACATGGTCACTTTTAAATTAAATTCCTTAAATGGTCATGCGCGACTACTCAACTCCGCAACCCCTCTCAAAAAGCGACACGTGTCCTTATTATGGGGCCCACATCAACTTCCAAATTTACTCAACCGCCGGCTACTCAATCGACGGTGATTTGACAAGGAAACTTTATTGGAAAGGTAATACTTTTTTGATTTCTTTTGTTTTTTTTTTTTTGTTTGATTTGGTAATTTTTTTTTTTTTTTTTTTTTTTTTTTTTTTTTTATGTATTTGGATTCGAACAAAACACAAAATCAGTAATCATACTTGTCACACCCCGCCACGGCGGAAACGCGAGGGTGTAACTTCATGGATATTATCACAACACATGGTGTCTATATAGAAAATAACTATATGCAATAAAAATGACAAAGTATAGACACAAAGTGTCATAACAATACCCGAAAGAAAACAACATGATAAACTCCAAACACTCAGATAAACCACTTCCAATGCAACTAAGGTCTCGTCTAATCACTTCATTCTATTATAGCCTTATAACCTTAGAATGCTCACCTGAAAATGATGCTTAAAACGTCAACATAATGTTGGTGAGATTCATAGGTTTAGACACACAAACACTCTCAAGGCAGTCAGTTCACTGTGATTATAAAACATAGCTCGACAAATAAATATAGTTATCATGCAAGCTACATGTATCCATAAACCAATCATCACACAAAAGGCAACCATTGGGCCGGAACGTGACCCCCGCTCCAAAACACATCATCAATTGGGTCGCATGCGCGAGCAACAGGATAAGCATCCTCCCAATTAGAAATCACACAACATCAATTAGGTCGCTAACCTAATCGGAATCACATATCACACAGCATCAATTAGGTCGCTAACCTAATCGGAATCACATATCACAGTAACTCAAATATTTAAGACAAGCATCATTCCCATCCCAAGTTTAAAACAAGTAAAAATATGGGACTATGAACTCACCTCAAACCTTGAAGCTTCCACAATACAAATCACAATCTATAACAACACAAATAAGTCCACGTTACACAAGGCCAAGCTAAAAGCTACAACCCATGTAATACACATATGATGGATGTCTAAGACTCATATGACCCACCATGGATCTCCTAAACACCATACTATCCATTACCATAACTTAAAACTCACTAAATCCCTTGCACTTTAAAAATCTGAAAACGCAGAATTTTTGGGTACATTCACCCACATGAAATCACAACAATTAAAGCTCAAAAACTCACACCAAAAATTTACCATGGTCTCTCATAAGCAGGAAAGCTAATCCCAGAAGGCCATGGACCAACAACACACACAAATACTCATAAGAAATTCAAACTTGTCAACTACTCAAATTCGGATCTGAACGCACACCAAAAAGTTTTGATTTTGAATAAATACTTCCACATGTTTTTATCGAGAATCCTTTTCGTGGTAGTCTAATATAACCTAATACTAACTATTCCAGAAGGCATAGTCAAAATAGCACCTTTACAACCACATGACACCCTCAAACGTTTACCCAAAATCTGTCCCGGTTTGATAGCTTTGACACCTTAACAAAGAAAAATCAAAAGACCGACTTTCCGACCTTAAAATCGATCGTGGCTGGACTTTTTGGAAAGCTCTTTCATTATAATTCAATTTAGACCAAAAATTCATGACCTAACTCATCACCATCTGTTATTTACACTCACATCTTTACAGCTATAATTTTCTGTCCAAACCCTAACTCAATAACTAGCATGTTTTACGCTCAATTCTCTTCACCAATCATCATAATATCTTCATTAATTGATCCCAACATGTTTTAATTAATTAATTTACAGAAGTTAACACAAAACTTAATCCATCATACTTTATATTACATGAATTAGATCAATAGCTAATTAATTGAATGAAAACTAGTATCGAAAATATACCTTGATCTTGATTTTAGCTTCAATAATAAAAACCCTAATTTTTTTCTTCTTGTTCTCCTTGTGGTCAACTTCAATATGCAGGAAAAAGGGTTTTGGGAACTTTGATTTTGTATTTATAATTATTTAGTGGATAATTACCTAACTTAGAGTTGTAATTGGGCTACAATTGGGTTTCTTTTCCCCCCTTTTCCTCTTATTGCCGAAATTCTTTATATATATGTATATGTATATTTATTTAATTAATTTATTACACTCAAAACCTCATACTTTTGATAGTTTATAAATACCCGTAGCTAATTCTAACGTCTTACGCGATAAACCTCAGTTTTTACGACAAACCGGAAAATAATCATTTTCAAAATAAAGTTTCCAAAAATAGAATTTCACACTCTTTTTGAAATATAACTCATAAAAACAAATCCCACGTAACTTACTAACGCTCAATTACTTGAATGAAGTCTCGTTACGCAAAAACACAAAAACACCAAAACTACACAAGTCATTTCTACACCACAAAGGTGATCAAAATGAACTTTCCCAAATTACATACTTTCCAAATCACAATAAAAACCACTTACGCAAAGGGATTTAGTGCTAAAACTCACCTATATCACACTTATATCACTTCAAACACCTAGGACACACCAAATAAACGTCAACCGAGTCAAAACTATCAGTCAAACTGACCTGCCAAAACCACGGTTATTACATCATCCCCCACTTAGGAAAATCGCGTCCCGAGATTTCAACTACTATAGTCACCACTCACAATAACAAAAGGAAATTTATGGATTTTTAAGCGGAAAAATACCACACCATAAAATCACAGAGAAAGAATCGCAAAAATGTGAACCGACTAAATACTCGAATTCACACGATAGAAAATATTCCGTCACTCCAACGATACACGCAAATAGATACACTCCCCGATCAATAACACCAATGATCAAAACGACTTCTCACAGGTAGGTACGATACTCTCGAACCAAAGGAAAATCCACATGGTAACCGCAGGAAACACCACATATAATGGATACGCACAAAACAATCATTAATTACATCTGATCCTCACGCTCCCAAGTAAACTCAGGACCACGCTTAGAATCCCACCATATCTTTACCAACACTATCTCACCATACTTCAAACCCTTAACATCTCGATCCATAATCTCAACAGGTTTCTCGACAAAACGAAGAGTCTTGTCAACCTTACATTCATCTAATGGCACATGCAGACTAGCATCCGCCAACCACTTCTTTCCATTAGATACGTGAAACGTATCATGCACTCTACTTCACTCCTCAGGCAAATACAACCGATATGTCTCAAATCCAATCATTTCCATAAATCTCAAACGGTTCTACGTATCTCGGTGCTAGCTTGCCTTTCTTACTGCAACGCACAACACCCTTCCAAGGAGATACTTTTAACCTCACAATATCACCAACACCAACTCTAAGTGCTTACAGCAATTATTCGCATAACACTTTTGGCAATCTCTTGCTGCCTTAAGTCTTTCCTTAGTCAGAAAAACCTTATTCGTAGTCTCTCATTCTAGTTCAGGACCAATTAGTTTGCTTGTTCCAACCTTTGCTCACAGAACAGATGACCTACATTACCTTCCATACA